>RJWM01005175.1:0-94362 GCA_004363535.1 Dasyprocta punctata | reverse complement strand
TCCCTGTCCCTCGGAAGAGCCGGGGTGGGGGTGCACCGTGTGAGAACATCGCAGGGACAGGCGGTGAGGAAAGGGCTCCGACGTGCTCCCCACCCCGGGGGAGACTGGCTTGAGAGGCCTTGGGGATGAGAGCGGTGAGCAGCAATGCAGACGAGGGTCACTCGCCCAGGAGCCACCGGGGCCACAGGCATGGAGGCTGGGGGCTAGGACCTGTCTTCAAAAAGCCACGTTCTCAGCAGTGCAGAGACTGCAGGCACACGGGGGCGGGAAGCTGGCAAAGGAGGTCCAGCCCTTTGCTGAAGGCTGTGTTAATTAGAATTCCCCATGGTGTCCATGACAGAACTCACCTCCAAGTTGATAAACCTAAAGGAAGGCAGCTGCCTAGGTGGGCGTCCTGGCCTCAGGCACAGTGGTTCCCAGGTCTTGAAGATGTTTTAAATGCCAGGTGCTTTTCACTGTCACAGCCCCGCTTCCCCGAGCTGCGTCTCTGCTTGTGTTGGCAAGATGGCCCAGCCATTCTGTCAGCACTGTCTCTGCCTGGCAACAGCGGAAAGAGTGGAGGGGCGGGCAAGCCGCTTTCACAGCAGGGTCCCAGGGCTGGCTGTGCTGGGCCTGGGTCACATGGCAAAGCCTGAACCAACTCCTTGGTCAGGGGAGCGGTACACACGCAGGCTGGATCACACAGCCGTCTCACGGATTGGGGACTGAACAAAGCTCCCAAGTCACATAGACTCAAAGTTGGGGAGCTGAGATTCCTCCAGCACCCCAACAAAGCCACTGAGGGTAGTGTTGCCCAAAAATGGAGAAAAAGAATGCTGGAAAAGCATAAACAATAGACATGCGTCACAGGGTGGTTTAACATGGTGGTGAAGGGCTGGTCTTTATTCAGGAGACAATCGGGAGCCATGGAAGGTTGTGGAGCAGAGGAGTGGTATTATGAGCTGTTCTTTGGGAAGATGCCTTTAGCAGTCATGCTGGGGGGCTCAGTTGAAGTAGGAGATGTGTGAACAGAGAAGAGGCCATTGTAGAGGATATGAGACCCCAGATGTCAGTCTGAGATAGGGTGGTGGCTGCCGAAGGGGCATAGACAGCCACAGGGTAGCGGGGGAGTTGATGGCATGGAGCTGGGGGTGCGCGGGGCACAGGACAGGGAGGCCCTGGAGTTTGCTGGACACCCGGTCAGGGCTGTGACTGGGCGTTGGGAGCCCAGTGGAGGTGGTGATTTGGGAAGGACACGACCCCCGGTGAAGGCAGGGCTTTGGAGGCGAACAGAGGGGCCACGCCCCTGCCCCGGGGGCATTCGGGGACCAGTTGGGAATCCCACGGGCACTCGCATCCTGACTGGGGAGGGCGGGTCCTCGGAGCAGGATGCCATTTCCCCAAAACTTTCCAGATGTTTGCTTTGTTGCTGCGCTTTATTTATTTATTTATTCTGAGTGAGAACAACAAAGGAAACATTAAGGAAAAAAATTGACAAAGCAAAACAGGAGCTGAGTGCGAGGAGCCCTTCAGCAGAGAGGCCTGGGAGAGGCCCCCGAGGCCGGGAGCAGGGTCAGGTGACTGGGGCTTCCTCCGCTGCCTGAGGCCCAAGGACCCCGGCAGTCCTTCCCGTTCCCTGCACCAGGTCCTGCACAGCCGTGGGGCAGGCGGGAGCCCTGCGGGTTCCTGCTCATCCCAGCACTCACCCATCCCAGACACATGGTGGCTGCCAGTGCCAGGGCCTCTCGGCTCCATCCAGTGGCAAACTGGGGTGTCTTACAGGTGCTCATGGGGTGAAGGGCAGCTCCTAGCCTGGTTTCTCCTACTTATAAGCATCATTCCCAGGACCTAGTGGCTGTTAGACGCTGGCTGAGTTCCCATCCTCAGAGCCTCAGTTTACTCATCTATCAGTGAGGACTTCTGTTCTCCAGCCTCCTAGAGCAAGCTGTGGGGAGAATGCAGGGCAAGGCTGACATCTGGTTGGAGAGGTGGCCCTGGGTCTCTCCTGCCACGGGCAGTGTCCTTGCCACCAGGAGAGATGGTGCAGCAGTGGGCAGGGCCAGCCAAGGCCTCCTGCATCCCAGCCACGGGGTTCCTGATCCCTG
Source organism: Dasyprocta punctata (assembly GCA_004363535.1). Taxonomy (NCBI): domain Eukaryota; kingdom Metazoa; phylum Chordata; class Mammalia; order Rodentia; family Dasyproctidae; genus Dasyprocta; species Dasyprocta punctata. The sequence continues at coordinate 92,278 of RJWM01005175.1, read as the reverse complement.
GAGGCAGCTGGGTCGTGGGTTCCTCTGTGTGCTTGCTGAAGGATGGGACTGGTGATGATTTCAGACCTTCTGGAGCTCAACCAATCGGGAAAGCTGGCCCAAACTAGTAGTAGGACTACTAGCAGTAGCAGAACCCAGGACATCTGGTTAAACTTGCATTTCAGATAAACAGTGAATAATTTCTTTAGCCTCAGTATGTCTCAGTTGTGGCAGGGCACATACTTAGGCTGAAAAAACAAGCAGCAGACCATTCAATTCAAAGTGGCTTAAGTGAACACGAGAGGCTTTCCTGTAGGAGAGAAACTACCTGACGTTTACTCTGGCATCAGGTGTGGCCAAGGCAGGAGCGTAAAGGTTGTCAGCCACACTTATTTGCTTTCCGTTCCTCTGTGACATACACGGCCACCAGCAATGATTCCGGGCTCACAGTCTCACATCCCAGGAGCAACGGGTGAGTGTGTGTGTGTGTGTGCGCGCGCGCGCGTGTGTGTGTGTGTCTTCCCTGACAGTTCAAGGGCTGATTCTGGAGCCAGTCACCCAGATGCTGATTACCTGGGCCTGGTCACCTGCCTGTCCCAAGGTGGGGTGTAGTCGGCCTATATGACCAAGAGTCAGGAAGGTCTGATACAGGAATAAAAGCAGAAGCATTACTTCCGGAAGAAGTGGGAAGGGACCGGGGCAAAAGCAATGACTATGTGGAGGGGCCTTGCCCAGAGAGGGTCCCCCTGGCGGGCTGAAGTATCAGGGCACAGTATAGGGGCCCTGGGGTTGTCTGTCTCCTGCTCTACTTCTCTCCAGCTTGGGAGAAACTGGAGGAGCCCCCAGCCCACCCCACAGCCTTCATTTGCTGTTCTCATTTTGTGTTTTAATTAGTTTTGCTCTTAAAGCTGATTACAGTGCAATTTTTTGCTGCCTGCCTGACTACAAATTGAGTCAGCACCAAGACAAAGAGTCACACTGGGGGAATCTGGCCTGCACAAGCAAGCTGGTGCACTGACGTCTTTGAAGAAAGGGAGAGACAGAGACCAGGGAGGGAGAGGCGGGGAGGTTGCATGTAGAGAATCAAAATGCGAGGCATGTAAACAGCCCCCCAAAAGTGCTGTCACTGTCCCCCACTGCGGGGCCCTCTGCTGGATTCAGCAGCCTAGGGCAGGGTTCCGGGTCCTAAAGAGAGCACTGCAGAGAGCACTTCTAAGAAAGAGTCAAATGGTTCCCAAATGGGGCGAACCGTGGATCTTCTGGAAGACTTGGATCCTCCCACCTCTGTCTGCTGCTGGGAGAGGCTGCTGCGCACACACATGGGCCGAGGCTGGGGCTGGTTTTGGGTAAAAAGACAAAGAGGTTGGTATCTACTTGGCCCTGAAAACAGATGCCTCTGAAGCAGCATTAAGTTCCTAGTTTTCCTCCAGAGCTGGGGTCAGCAAATTTTCTTTCAAGGGCCAGCTAGGGAACATTCTCAGTTTTGCAGGCCACTCTACCACTGCAGCATGAAAACAGCTACAGAGGTCCCTCCAGAAACAAATGTGTATGCCTGTGTGCCAATAAAACTTTATTTACAAAAACAGGAAAGGCTAGATTTGGTAAGAATTTTTCAGCTCATGTGATGGTTAATCTTGGTTATCAGCTTGATTGGCTTGAGAGAACCCTAGATTAGTAAAGCACACTTCTGGGTGTGTTTTGGCAGGTTATGGAGGCATGACTTTGGGGACTCTATCTGGTCCCTGACCCCTTTCTGTCTGGGACTTTCCCCCACCCTCTGTTTCCTGGGCACCATGCAGTGAGCAGTTTTGCTCCACAATTCAGATCCACAGCAATGTAACCATCTGACCATGGACTGAAATCTCAGAAACCATGAGCCTAATAAACCTCGCCTCTCTTAAGTTGTATCAGGTACCTTGTCTCAGCTAAAGAAAGCTGATACACCTCATTGAAACCAAAGAAATGGTAAGAAAGGTCCTGGGGGCTATGGCTCAGTGGGAGAGCACTTGCCTAGCATGTGCAAGGCCTGCACCTCACTGCCAGCCCTGCAAAAAAAGAAGAAGAGGGGAGCAAATTTGTGGGTAAGGTTAACAACCTAAGTCAGGAAACTTATTTTTTAAAAATCAACTTTATTCAATTATCATTTGTGTACACAAACATTTAAAGGGTACAGTTGTGCCTGGTACAGAGGCTGAGGCAGGAGGATTATGAGTTACAACCCAACCTTGGCTACAGAGTGAAACCATTTCTCAAAAAAAAATAAAGAGAAAAGAAAAAATAAAGAGTACAGTTCAATCAGCCTTGCCCACCTTCCTGCCAAAACGCAGAGCCCTGCCCTTCGCAGTGGGTCCTGTGCCACCTGGCCCAGCCACCTGCCATGCTGATGCAGTGATACTCTCCTCTCCTGCGTGTCAGCCTGGCTGGGTCCAAAGCTTCACATGGACATGCGCAGCATGTATGCTTTTGGTTCAGCTAGTAGAGTTTGAAAGCCCTCTCATCTGTTTAGGGGACCTGTTTGGTCATCCTCGTGACCTTAACATCTGCATGCTCTTTGCCACTCCCCCATTCAAAAAGGAGAGGGAAGACTACTTCCTCTGCCCTTGAATGTGAGTTGGACTTGGTGACACGAGCAAGATGTGGTGCAAGTGACAGGATGACGTCTATGATTGGTCACAGCTGCTGGTTCCACTTGCTCCTCCTTCTCAATGGTCACTTTCTCTGGGGAAAGCCCACTGCCATGTTGTGAGCACACTCCGCAGCTCCAAGGAGGGACCCAAGGGACACTGAGGCCTCTTGTAGCAACTAGGTTGATTTGCCAGCACGGGAGAAGTGCACGCCCCAGTCCCTGTCAGCCGTCAGGTAAGTGGAGCCTTGGGCAGCAGCCTGCTTGCAATACCATGGAGGCCCCTGAGGCCAGCTAGGCAGCACTGGAATTTCTGACTCACTGAAACTATGAGAGGAAATGAAAGTTTATTGTTACTTTTAAATTTGGTAGTGATTTACTGTGCAGCAGTAGATTACTAATACAGTCACTGACACATTGACTCTATTGATCCAATGTATCACCCACCAACCCATCCATCCATCCACCTATCCACTCACCCATCCATCCACCCACCCATTCATTCACCCACCCACCCATTCATCCATCTGTCCATCCACTCACCCACCCATCCATCCACCCATTCATCCACCTTCATATCCACCCACCCTTCCATTCATCTACCCACCCATCCACTCACCCACGCACCCATCTACCCATCATCCACTCATCCATCCATCCATCTACCCATCCATCCATGCACCCATCCATCTAGCCACCCATCCACTCAACCACCCATCCATCTACCCATCCATCCACCCATCTACTTACCCATCTGTCCATCTACCCATCCACCCATTCACCCATCAATCCACCCACCCATCCTTCTATCCATCCACCCATCCACTCACCCATCCATCCACCTACCCATCCACCCAGTCACCCATCCATCCACCCACCCATCCATCCATCTATCTGCCCATCTACTCACCCACCCACCCACCCATCTACCCATCCATCCACTCATTCACTCACCCATCCATCCACTCACCCACCCACCCATCCATCCATCCATCCATCCATCCATCCATCATCTACCTATACATTTTCTCATTCATTCATAAATCACTCATTCATTCTACAAATACTGAATTATTTAACAAGGATTTAACAGCTCACACTTCTGCCCCGTGGACCGTTCTCATCTAAGCATGTTCCTTATATTCACATTACTGGCATACCCGCACTGCAGATCAGGAGACTGGGCTTCTCAGAGGGCCGGTCACCTGCCCCTGGTCCCATGGCCAGTATTGGTAGAGTCAGATTTAAACCCAGGGCCACCATGCTCATGGCTGCACTCTCCCCTGCGCCCTAGCCTTCCCCAGAGCACCTGTGGGTTCACCTGCTTCTGTCTCTGTCACCCTGCAGGTCCTGTGCTCTCCAAGGCTGAGAGCAGATCTTTTCTGGCTGAGAGGTGCTAGACCTAGAGTGGGACCTCAACAGATGTGTGTTGACTGGCTGACTGACCGACCTGAAGGAGGGATGGGTGTAGCGTGCCTGGTCTATGCCAGGCCAGGGCACCCTGAAGATCAGTCAGCTGGCGCTATGATCCAGATGCCCTGGGCCAGCTTCTGCTCAGAGCAGAGGCAGAATCACCTCGGCCGCTCGGTGGCTGGCCTGGCCCGGGCTGAGGCCCGCTCTGTTTACCTTGGAAGGCCTGGCTCTTTTGTAACACTCACTCATTGTTGCTGGGAGCCCAAAAATACTTTTATTAATGGAAAAACAAGGATGGCTCCACAGAGAAATATTTTGACAAGCGCAGAGGAGCGGGCAGGAGGGCTGGCGCATATCCTCAGGAAACGTGGCTTTCTTATCTTCCGTGGGAGGCCTTGAGGCTGGGGTGCTCAGGTGGCTCCTGCAGGGCGGCCCCCCGGCCCGGCCCGGCCCTGCCCTGCCCTGCCCTGCCCTGCCCTGCCCACCCAGCACGGCTCCGGTCCGGCCCTGGCAAAGGAAGGCTCGGCCTCCTGCGCCCCCGCGCTCCCGCGGCGTCTTCCGGCCTCCCTGGGCACGCGGCACCCCAGTTCACCAGCGACACGGAAGGCTGTGGAAAGGGCGCCCCCCTGCGGCCCCACTCCTCGAGCCCAGGGTTTCTCAGTCCGCTTCTGTTGTACCAACTCGTTCGCTCCCCACAATGGCGCTCCGACCGTGTCTTTTATTCCCGTCCTACAGATAAAGAAACTGAGGCACGGAAGTTAAGCAGGCCACCAAGCTAGGGAGAGGCAGAGCTGGGATTTGAACCCAGATCAGCTGACCGTAGAGCTCGAATCAACCTCAACCCTGGTTTCCTTTCTAAAGTATCTGTCTGTGGGACTCAACATCTTCATACTTGATGACTCCCCATTACTCTTAAAATAGGGTCCTTATTGGTTAAACCAGAAGTTTAATTTTTACCCAAACAACAGTGGCATAAATAAATTAGATATTCACTTCCCTCTTACAAAGGAATCTGGGTTGGAGACCCAGGGTTGCTGTAGAGGCACCGTGATCACTGGAGACGTGAGCACCTTCTGTGTGGCAGTCTTGTCTTCCTTAAGGCTGTTTCTGCTCCATGGCCCAAGATGGCTGCTGAAGCACCTACCATCAAATCTCCATGTTAGCCAGAAGCAGGGACTATGCCCCACCTCTTGGCAGATTTGACTCTAGTCTATTCCACCATGTGACCAAGGACAAGTCAGGTATCTTCTCTTGTTATCTGTGAAAAGCCAAAACACTCAAACTTTGTTTTAAAGGCTTCAATGATTAGACAGGTTAATATGTGTCAAACACCTGGAATGGGGCGATGTGCAGTGGGAAGGGTCAGCTCGTTTTGGTGACCCTTGCTCTCAGCGACGGACTAGCTGCCACTGCTCTTGCAGGTCGTGGTGCCACACCCTGGCTTTGCTCGGTCTTGTCCCCGTGCGCAGAGCACCTGCTAAGGACGTCCACTGCTTGTCTGGTTTTCCCAGCAGCCAGTACAGACTCACAGTAGGCGCCCAGAAAGCTTGTCAGACTCCAGGGGGGTGACAGTGTCGGTCACGTCAATTTCCAGGCACCACAGTCTCCTCCATCTCTACCACTGAGCTGCAAGTTTCGCCAAGGCAGCAGCTGCATCTATTTTGCTCACAGTTGCAGCCTCGTGCCCAGAATATCATACACCTGTGTCACTGTTGACTGAACCAGGAAAAAAAAAAAAAAAGAGAGAGAGAGAAAAGGTGATAGTGCATTTCAGTCTTAAAATCTAAGGAGGAAAATTCTAGTCCTAGGCTCCCTGGATTCGTTTCTTTAACAAAAGAAAAGCTTAGGTCTCAAGCTTGCTTTCCTCTCCCACAGCTGCAAAGGAGCTCCAGCCCCGCCTCCTCGCCTCGCCGCAGGAGCTGGGGGATCACAGCCTCAGAGTCCAGCCAGTTCTGCGCTCCACGTCAGCGCTCCAGCTTCTAGGAAAGCCGTCCCGGCTCAGGCCGGGCATTCCGAGGGCTGCCGCTGGCCTCCCCGCATCCCAGCCCTGCAGGCCTGGAGTGTGGCGGGGGAAACTCCTGTCAGCAGCCCCATGAGCTGGCAGGGCCAGCGGCCTTCCCTCCGCATGCCTCGGAAACCTCCCCGTGGGGTCACATTCCGGCCCGGGGGACCCTGGGATTACCGAGGTTCTCGCTGGCAGCCAGGCTGATTGGGAGGTAGCGAGATTCAGCACTTCTGGGTTGGAAAAAGCAGTGCCGAGGATTATTTTGGGAACAGTCAGTCATGAGAAGCCCCAAGTGCAGACGCGGGAGCTATTAAAAGCAAGACAATGTATTCGGAGATGGGCCAGGCAGGGAGACACCTCGCTCGCTGCCGCTGCCGCAGAACCTGGAGTTCTTTCCGGATGAGGCCAACCTTTCCATCACCAGGACTCGGGGAAGGCCTCCCCAGCTGCCAGCCACCACCGGTTCCCTGGGCCTTGCCAGCCCCAGCCGAACACCTCAACCACCTCCTCAGCCACGTGATGGGTGGGGGCCCTCCTCGGCCAGCTGAGCAGGTGGCCTGACTGTCTGCCGATCAGTCATTCATTCGACAAACACTCGCTGGACCTGGAAGTTTTCCACTGTCCAAAATCATGGTCTGTTGTTCACTACTTGGTTACATTGAGTCTCTAAGCCTCAATTTCCTCAAAACCTGCAAAATGAGGGTAATAGTAGCCGTCGTCTCAGAGAGTTAGAGTAAGGCCCAAATGAGTTAGAGGGACTTTGAGAGAGCCAGCCAGAGCCACTGGTGGGCAGACATGAGATAGGCCTGTTTACCGAGGGCCCACCAGTTCCAGACATTGTGCCAAGCCCTGAAAAAGACAGACATGCCCCTGTTTTCCTAGTCTACTGAGATGAGTCACAACCAAATAAACAAAACAGATGAGACAATCTCATATTCTGTTATTCACTCAACAAACATTTTTGAGGTCCAGCCATAGGCCAGACATCACTGTAGGTACTGAGGATACCAGGGAGCTAATCAAAGGCCCCCAGCCTCTCAGAGGTGGCAGTTTAGTTGGAGGCAGGCGAGGTGTGCACTGCACCAATGAGGACAGTAATCAGAGCTATGAAAATGCTTTGGGGTGTTGTAAACTGGACTTGTGGGGTAGGGGCTCAATGTCAGGGCAGCGGTGCCTGTGTCACAGCTGAAGGTCATCAGATATCTCGATAGGGTGATGTGTGAACTGAGGCCCCAAGGATGCAGGGCCCAAGGCAGGGAGAAGGAAGGCCAGGCAGCCACAAGGTGGTGGAGCCGGGATGGAAGGCGAGGGGAGATGGCGTCGGGCAGGTGGGAAGGGCTGGCCTGGGCCATCGCATTGGCTTCTGTTGCTTCTGCCACACTTGGTGGCTTAAAGGTGGCAAGTGTGTGTCACAGGCCCAGTGGTCAGGAGTGGCTGCGGGCACCCCGAGGTCCCTCCTGGGATGAGCCATCGGCCGTGGCTGTGGTCCTCGGAAGCCCGCCTGAGCCTTTCCAGGTGACCCTGTGTGCTCACAACATGGTACTGGTGCCCAGAGCGGGATGGAGACCCGTAAGAGCAAGGGAGGAACCACAGGTCTTTTATGACCGGGCCTGAAGCCACGCCCACAGCCTTCCCTAGCCCCGCCTTACCCAGTGGGAGGGGCTGCCCAGAGGAGAAGCCCGGAGACAGGTGGCGGGGCCTGTGGCCGTGGCCACGGCTGTGCGGAGACTGCATCGCGTTCCTGGAGGACCCGGAGCCGCTGCGCAGTGTTTGGGTGGCCTGGGCGCTTGCATGGCGGATGTGTGCGGTGGCCAGATGGTAGTCACAGCAGGCACCGTTGTCCGGCGCTTACTGTGTGCCAGCCGCAGTAGCGTCAGACCTTCCTGTCCCCCTTAGAGGAATTAGCTGTCCATCACCAGGACTTTCCCGGAAGAAGCCTGAGGAGGAGTCTGGGGGTGGCAGGGGAGAGAGAGGCGCCCGGTCAGGGCCCGGAAGTGAGGGAGGACGGGAGCAGTGGGCGGGGGCGCTCCAGGTGTCTGAGTTCCTGGGCATCGGAGGCGGTGCGGAGGGTGGGGAGCCGCTGGGCAGAGGTAGGGTTTCCAGGCCTGTGTGGACACACTGGGGACTGGGAGGTGTAACCCAGCGCAAGCTCCTGATGACAGGTCAGCTATCGCTGGGGATTCCACCGCGAGAAAAGGTCATGCGGGTCATGCAGGGGACACAGACCCTAGGAGACGGACGGTGTCACTGCAGGGCCGCTCAGCAGGAGACGTGGGGAGCCCTGGCAAGGCGGTGGTGCAGGCCGGAGAGGATTTTGGGGCCATCTCTACATGCTCGGAGCTGGGAGATACGCAGGGCGTGGCCACGGGACGGAGGAGAGTGTCCCCAGCACGCGCAGCCCACACAGGGATTCCCGCCACGCGCCTGCTCGGGGCAGGCCCCTGGACGTCACAATGTCTTCGCCAACCAAGCAGAAGGCAAGGACCTGTCCCACTCGAGTCCCCTACCCCATCCCTACCACTCAGGTCAAGCCAGGCCGGGTTAGCAAGTAGGTCCTTGGTAGGCGTTTTTCAGCACACTTGCGAAAAATGCTTGAGAGCCAGTGTAGCTTTGTGGGGAAGAACACAGGCTCCGGAGCCAGAGGGCTGGGGTTCAAATCCCACTTCTGCCTCCGACTGACTGCGTGCCTTTGGGCAGGCTTCAGGGCTTCTCTGCACTGGAGTTTTCTCCTTGTCAAATGACCACCGCAGACTATTTTGAGGGTTCACTAAACGAATGCCCCTCACGTAGCAAGTGCTCAATACATGTTGATTGTCATCCTAGTTGGGTCAATGAACTTCGCAGTTCCGGGATGCATACGTGTGTGTCGGCCCCGCTTCCTGGACTGGAGACATGCGGAAAGCCAGACCAAGCCTCAAGCGCCATCCGCATGTCGGCCAGAAAGGGATCGGCGATCAAGGTGACCGACAGGTGCAGAGGTGACACTTGGACTCTGCAATCAGTGAGGGGATCAGCGAGCCACCTGGCTAAGCCGCCCACCCCCTTCGATGTGTCTGGTGTGAACCAGGGACCGGGGCAGCTCAGCAAGGGGCATCTCATAGATGAGGCTGTCGGAGGGGAGAAAATCTAACAGCAGGCTTCTCCGGTGACCCCGGGTCTCCCTCAACCGAGTCCCTGCCCCTCCTGGACTCGCGTCCCCGCGGCTACCTGGACACCTTCTATTTGCTTTGATTCTGTTCCTCTTCTGCATTTTCCTCACATGCTGGCGAATCCCCACTCCAGCTGAGTGCCTCTATTTTTGGGAGTTTTCGTGGATAATTTAGTGGGCGGAAGCTCTCCACCCACCCCCCTCGGAGCATCCCTTAGAAAAAAGAGAGAGTGCTCCAGAGCAGTGAAAAACAGTGGGTGGTTCAGTTCAAAAGGACAAAATATTTCTTGCCCTGGCACTGGGAGAGGAAAGAAATTGTCTGAGGAGCCGAAGAACAGCTCAACTGAAGAGCCCGGGCTGCAGCCCATGAGGGCAAATTAGGTGACTCAGCTGCATGGCTCTGGCTCCAGCCCGTGTAGTATTAATGTGCTTTAAAAGGGAAAAACGCTTCGGTGTGACCAAGAGTGGGCTCCATAAAAATGTGGCTAATGCCGATTCTCCTCGGTTCCAAGAGGCGGCCCCCGCTCTGCACCCCCGGGCACCTGTGGAGATGGGGACGCGCCTCAAAGGCCTGCGCTTGGGTGGGACTGAGTCTAAAATTATCCCTGATAATGAGTCCGCCAGAGGAGCCCGGCAAGCCTGTTTTCTCCTCCTTCCTGGCCTCTAAGACCTCGGCTCTGAGCAGGGCCTCAGGGAGGCAGGGGCTCCAGGGCCAAGAACAAGAGATTTGTTGCCAGAGTTGAGTTCAACTCTAGGCCGGCAGTGTACTGACTGTGTGAACATCAATTTCAGACCTCAGTTTGTTTATCTGTAAATGGGGCTTATAACACCAAGCTCTGGGGGCTGGGGATTTAGCCCAGTGGTATAAGCGCCTGCCTGGCAAGCAGGAGGTTGTGAATTTGATCCCCAGTACCGAAAAAAGAAAACAAAAGAAAACACCCACCAAACTCTGGAGGGGGGGCGGAAGGAGCTCAGTCTTGCTAGGGGGCTTGCTGCGTGCCTAGTCATCGTTAAAAAGGGGAGGGAGGGAGCCACAGAGGCAGCGTCAGACAGGCTCGCGCCTGGCTTAGTCACTACTCACGCCCTGACCGTGGGAAGGGTTTTCTTTTTAATAAGGATTTGTATTTTTAACATTTATTGGGTGTCTCGCTGTTCTTAGCACTTCCATTAAATAAGCTCATTTATTTCTCACATCAGTTCTATGCAGAAAGTAGTGATAGCACCTCCATTTTGCCGAGTGGGGACCTGATGATGTGGACAGTCTGGTTCTCCAGCCCCGGCTGCAGGTTGTATTGCAACCTGCTACTCATCCAAACCAGGGCTGCCCAGGCAAACTTGTAGCGCAGTGGAAATGCTTCATTCTGCTGCGCGGTCCAATTTGGCAATCAGCAGTCACCTCCTGTGGCTTTGAGGCACTTGCTATGTGGCTTGTGTGACCTTTTACTTTTACTATATCAGGGACTGAACACAGGGCCTGCACGATGAGCTACATCCCCAGTGCCTTTTTAAAAAAAACATCTTTAAATTTTGAGACAGGGTCTCACTAAGTCGTGCAGGCTGGCCTAGAACTTGTGATCCTCCTGCCCCAGCCTCCCAGAATGCTGAGATTAGAGATGTGTCCTTCTGTGCCCAGCTGCTGTTTACATTTTATTGCATTGTTAATTACTTTAAATTACAGTAACGATGCGTGGCTAGTGGCAACCATAGTTCTACACAGACTCAGAGTATTACTTCCCAAGGCAGTCATGAGCAGGAACACAGACATATGACCTGGCCTAGGACCTGGCACATAATAGGTGCTAAGGTAGGGGTTGCTGTTTGTAGTATGGCTAAGTGTAGTAAACTGTTTTTGGAAGTCACGTATGGACAGTGGCAAAAGAAAGTTGAGTTTCATTCACACCTTGGATGATCCTCTTGTCCCAACTTGCCTGGGACAAGCTTTTTCAGCTTTAAGCCTAACAGTCCTACGTCTGGGACCTCCATGAGTCCCAGACAACCACGTCGGCCTTTCTTGCTTTGGGTCAGGGGGCCTCAGGGACTGGGGATTTCTCATTAACTCCACTGAGAGGAATTCCCTCCACCCTCTTGCAGGCTGCACACCTACATTTGCCAGCTAAACCAGCAGGCAAACCACCCACTCACGATGGGCCTCGGGTGCCCCTGCTTTTAGGCTGTGGGCAGGAAAGGCGACGGGGCTTCCTTTCATTCCTTGGCGCACAGTAGGAGGACAGCTGATGGCTGCTATTTGGGGAGCACAGTGATTCAAATCCCATTGCTGGAGACCACCCTGCTTGGAGCGAATGTGGGGGCGACTTCCGGGGGCGGGGTAAGGCTTTCTCAGGCCCAGTTCTAGCGGGCCTTGGTGGGCCCCGAGTGGTTTTGTGTGAGTGGCCCAGTGAGGCCACCATGGGCCAAGTGTGGAAAACAGAGTGGTCCGAGGGAGCAAGCCAAGTCCCTCTGGGTGCCTGCTGAAGTTCAAGCCTCTCCGGGAGGGGTGGGGGGTGGGCGATGAGTCACCCCGTGGTTGCTACCCACAGTTTCATCAGAGCTCACAACAGTATCTGAAATGTGCATTTTCAAAGCCGGCTCTATCCAAGGACCCAGCATGGCCCGCGCTGCACCCAGGTGAGCGGGTGAGCCCTGCGGCGGCCCAGCTGCAGCGTCTGCCAGCTGTGGGGCCCCCACCCCGGCCGGCCTGCTGGGCGCTTCGGCCCCTCGGTGGGAGCCACGCGTGGCACCCCACGGGTGTCCTGGAGCCTGCAGAGTTCGCGACATCCCTTCCCTTTATTTTCCTGTTTATGCAGAGCATGTGTAAACACGGGGTTGCCTGGTTTCCGCGTGGCTTTGGCCACTTCGTTTTTGCTGGAGCCTCACTGGAAACCTTGGATTTTCTAAATGAATCTAAAAATAAACTCTTTGAAAAAAAAAATTCTTGAAGTTGGATAGTTGACACAGGCACTATTATTTATTTCTTTTCCTTCCTCCTCCTCCTCCTCCTTCCCACCATCCCTGAACACCCAAACATCTGGGCAGCCAGAGGCCGTGGAGGGACTGGGCCTCCTCAGCCTGTTGCTTTGTACCCCGGGCAGCTTTCTCCGAGGGGCGCCCGCTTGGAAAGTGGGGAACTCGGGAGTCTTGGGCATGATTTATTAAAAGCTGCTGCAGGGAAGGCGGTGGCCGCGCGATCCTGGCCCACGGCAGCCCGGAGCTGGTGCAGGGCCGCGCCCCCACCCCCTGCTTCTAGCGGGCTCCCGCTCCGCTCCCGCGCCCTGACTTTTCTCCCGAACAATCGGGGACTTGTGCTGGCGGCCGAAGGAGCCACGGCGCTGGCTGGCCGCGGAGGAGGCGACGTCATGGATTCCTGAGTGTGAAGTTTGCAGGAAAGCCCTCAGTTTTGGAGATGGACGGGATCCAGTGGTTTCCATGGCGCTGGATAAACAGGAGGAAACAGTGAGGGAATCCCGTTATTTTACTGCATTGAACGCCTATAAACACGGAGCGCGGGGAAGGAAGTCGCGTTGCCTCTGGAGTACGCCGAGCGCGGAGCCGCCGACTCGCCGCGCCGGGAGCCGAGGGGCGCAGCCCGGGCCGCTCCAGGCTCCTCCAGCGCCGCGCCGCGGGCGGGCTGCAGAGCACGGCGCCCCTCGGCGGCCGCCCCGCGCCCACCGACCCGGTCCCCGCCGCCGCGCGCCCAGCCCCGTCCCCTCCAGATGCAGAGAGAGGCTGCCTTCCCGCTGGGGCCCTGCCACCCGCTCCGCATCATGGGGTCTGTGGCCCAAGGTAACCGTGCCCGCCGCGCGCCCGCCTCTCCCTCCCGCGCCCCCAGCCCCTGCCTGCTGCCCCCGGCCGGGACAGCGCTTCCAGCTCCCGGGAGAGGTCGGTGCCGAGGTCCCGGGGACCCCGCTTGCCGCTTGCCGCAGGTAGGGTGGCCAGGAGGGGCGCCCACGCCCTGGCCGGGGAGGGGAGAGCGGGGCCGCCCACTGGAGACGGCTTCGCGCGGGGGCCGGGAGGTGTCCCCAGGCGGGATTCCCCGGGCCGGTCTGTGGGAGGATTTTCCCCTCCGCTGGACACCGGCAGGGACTCGCGCTACTAACCGCTGGCCGCTTAACCTTTTCAGCGCTCGGCTTTTGACAGCAAATGCCATTCGGCTGTATCACCGCCACCACCACCACCATCATCACCATTAATATTACTATTATTGATTATTCTTATTAAGTTGTTTTTTTTCCCCCTTCTTTCTTTCAAGAGAACGGGCTTGGCATATCACAATATAGTAAATATAGTAAGGAAGACTTTGCTTTCTAATAGGGCAGCCGGTGCTCTGGGACATTTAGACAGTTTTCACCCCCTGTTTAATGCCCCCGTGGATAAAGTCTCCCCGCCCCCCTTTCCAGTGCAGTGTCCCCGCAGCTCCGCGGTGATCTGATCACACCGTGCTCTGCGTCTTCCCCTGCCCTGGGGCTTAGCCCTGGCAGCATGGGTACCACTTGGATCTTATGGGAGGGGGTTCACGTCTAAGACGACGCTATGAAAAAGAGCCCGTGTGGTCGGGGTTGTGCAGGGGATCCGGATGGGCAGGAAGAAGCTCGTCTCCAAGTGAAAACGGCGTGCCTGTCTGTGTTCAGCAGAGCCCTGCGTGCAGGGCTGGGGGGCCACTACCAAGGGGGAGGCACTGCAAGAGTTAAGTGAAATAAAGTCGCGTAGGAGGAGTTAGCTTCATGTCATAAAATCAGAGTTGAATGTAGGTTTTGTGCTCTGCGTGGCTGATTAAAGTTCTGGGTGGAGGGATTGGGGGGAGAAATGACAATTTCAGTAAATAAACCTGAGGGGCTTTTTGTTGAAAGCCAGATCGGGGCCAAACGCCTTGGTTTAGGTAAGTGGTATGCTTTGCTACAGTGGACCTCAGTGGCATATTTTTGGCTGACTTGTGCTTTTGAAAGCAGGGCCCTGCCCACAGTTTGGATGTTTTAACTGGTACCAGTTTATCCTGTCCTCTGCTAGTGGTCAGGCCACCGAGACACGGTGACATCATGGCACGAATATTGCATCATCTGTAAAGGATGCTCTCAGACAGGCGACACATATTAAGGACGCGAAATGGTTTTTACTGCCAGATGAACCGAAACTGAGTGTTTGATGTTCTGATGGTGGCGGGGGGGGGGGGCAGACTAATGCCAAATTTAGCTCCCTTGGGGAAAAGAGAGGGAAGAAAGGAGACGGAACTTAGGAGAGAAATTGGGCTTCTTATTTCTGGTGTGACCTAAACAGCCCTCCGATTTTGTCAGGACTGCTGGTCTCCGCTCAGGTTTGTGGACTCGCTCCTCCTGACGTTGCCAAGGATGTGCCTTTTGTGTGCGTGAGTGTTGGTTCCCTTTCCCAGGCCACGTTCACATGTGCAGGGATGGTGGGTGTGTGCATGCCAGCGTGTGCACAAGGGCACCAGACTGTTCCCGGCAAACCACACTTGGCACGCCAAGGCAGCCAGGCACACAGCGCAACCCCAGACATCACAGACAGCTGGCTGGAAACGGGCAGATACAGATGCGTCCATTTGCCTTGCACGGGGTCTTGAGAGGCAAAGGCCAATGCCCCTCTCAACTCCAACACCAGCAGCCTCAGAGATGGAGTTGGAACCTCGGAGTCGGTTTGGATGCAGGTGGGGAAAGTCACTGATAGCGGGCAGAAGGGTTTGCATGGTCAAAACTACAGATCCTCCCTTGTGGCTTTTGGGCCGAGGCCCTGCGGCAAACGAGATCTGAAAGAGGCGTGTTTGGTGTTATCTGCCGTGAGATGATGAAAAGTATTTCAGGTATAAAGAAGCCCAGGATAAGTTCTGTTCACATCCAGGCCCAAGTTCCCTGATTTTCTGCTTGGTTGAAAATTTGTGCCTGGCCACATCACAACTGTGTGATCTTGGGCAAGTGACTTAACCTTTCTGTGCCTCAGTTTCCTCATCTGTAAAATGGAGCTGTTGAGAGCGTTAGTGAGCACCCAGAGCAATGCCTGACTCACACACCTGAAGCTCCATCAGCGTACACTGCCGCTCCTGTCTTATTAAAGCTGCAAAGCCCCTGAAGCTCAGCGAATCCTTTGACTAGAGACCGTACTTTCTGTCTCTCAAGGTATTTTTTCACTTACTGGAACTTCATAATGACACAGATTGCGTTAAGATCATGGCTTGGGAAGCCTCAAATTTCCTCATTTGCAAAAAAGGAATAATGATAGTGTTGACTTCGGAGCGTTGTGGTGCGCGTCATACCAAATCCTGCACACAGAACGCTGAGCTCTGTGCTTGACGTGCGGCCCCCACGCTCTCAATGTTAGTATTGTCTGACGGGTGAGGACGATGAGACCGGCTTTGCCCCAAGTCGTACAGCAAATTAGAAGCTCAGGGTCTGACACCCAGCAAGCATTCAATTGCCCTCTGTGATGGGAACAGACAGACAGCCGGCCCTGACTCAGAGTCAGCCCTGGGGCTGAGAGCTTTACAGGTCTGAAGTCTTCTAAACCTTGTGGCAGCTGCGTACAGTAAGCACTGTAATTGTCTCCTTCAGGGAGAAAGGGAGGGAGGCACAGAGAGGGCAGGAACTGGCCCGGCGTCACCCAGGGAGGAAGCGGTGGAGCCTTAATTTGAACCAGCGTAGGTGCTGGTGGCTCCGATGTCCATAGCATTATCCTAATTTCTAAATGCCATTGGACAGACGAGGTCACTAAGGTGGGGCCCGACCCTGGTTCTGCCTGGTTCTTGGACACATCCTCAGAGGGAAGGGGAGGACACGGAGAGCTTTAGAGGTGAGCGAACTGAGGGAGGGCGCCTTGTCTTGGGGGAATGGAACCACAACGCGTTTGTTCCCATTAGAGGGAGGCAGGTCCTCAGCTGGCCGGCTACAAGATCCAAAGCTGCAAAGTTTTGTTCTGCAGGGGGCTCCTCTCCTTGGACCCGCTCGTGTGCGGATGCTCCCCCAGCTACCTTGGCCAAGGTGTTTCCTCAGTGTGGCTGGAACCCCCCCGCCATCAGGGAAGCCATGGGTCTCCTGCTCCTGTCAGTCTCTGGTGGATCCTGGTGACATTTCTCCCACCCCAGAGGTCACCAGCTTGAGCTCTGAGCCAGAGGTTCAGATCATGCCTTGGCCACTTGCTGACTGCATGACATTGTGCCAATCACTTTGCTGTCTTGTGCCTCAGTCTCCCCAAGTAATATTTAGAACATCTGCTGTGTGCCATTTACTGCCTAACACTAGGGATGGAGCAGTGAAGCAGACAGATGAGGCGTCTGTCCTCATGGGAAGGTGAGCTAGGAAATATTCCAGAGGATTTCAAATAGTCCTAAAATAGGAGAATGGGGTTGCGCCTAACTGAGGGTGTGTGTGTGTGTGTGTGTGTGTGTGTGTGTGGTCAGTGAGTGCACTGGTTTCCTGTGGCTGCTGTAACACATTACCACCAACCAGGCAGCTTAAAACAACACAAGGGTGTTGACACAGTCCTGGAGGTCGGACGGACCCTGGAGTCCAGGTGTCGGTGGGGTCGTGTGCTTGCTGATGGCTCTAGTGAGACACCCTCATTGGCTCCACCAGCTTCCGGCTTCTGGCGCTTCTGGACCTCCTTGGCATTCTGCGGCTGTAGCCACACCCCTCTGACCATGGCCTCTGTCCTCCCCTGGCTTCTCCCTTGTACGCTTGCGTCCGCTCTTCTTCTGAGGCCACCAGGCAGGGGCCTTAGACCCTTTAGTTGCAGGAGACCTCATCCTACCTTGGTCACATCTGCAGAAACCTTATTTCCCAGAACAATCTCATTTGCAGGTACCTGGGGTTAGGACTTGAGTACAGTATGTGCTTTTAGTGGGCAGAGGAGACATTTTCAAATACAACAATAAGATTGCTAATTCACACAGAGGACGCTCCTCTCTGGGGAGATGTGTGTGTGTGTGTGTGTGTGTGTGTGTGTGTTTTACTGGGAGTTGAACACAGGGTCTTCATGCTCAGCTACACTAAGTTGCTGTGTTGCTCTGGCTGGGCTCAAGTTTGTGATCCTCCTGCTTCAGCCTCCTAGAGTGCTAGGATTACAGGTGTGGGCCATCATACCTGGCACGAAGGTTTCTTTCTATGAAAAGCTTGAGGAGCCTGCTTGTGAATGTCTAGGGGAAATGAACTCCAGGCAGAAGGCACTGTGTTCTCAGGTCCCGGAGGAGGGCATGTCCTGGGTGCCCAGTGGACAGGCAGAAGCCCAGTGTGGCTGGGACAGAAAGGACAGAGCGGGCCGTGATGGGGGGTGAGGCTGTGGGAGCCAACCAGGGCAGAATCATTTGCAAGGAGTCTGATGTCCACTGTCAGGGCCCTGGGAGCCGCTGGGGGAATTTCCAGCAGCAGGGCTCCTGCATCTTTTCAGAGAACCATACTGACTTCAAGGAACCAGGTAGGAGTGCACGCCGGGAAGCGGGTGAGAGGTGACAGTGGCGGCTGGAACAGGGGACACGGGGGCTGGCACTGGCGTGGGGCAGGAGAAATCATCAGAAGTGGTGCCTCTCAGTCCATGCAGCTGGCTCCTTTGGGGTTGTCAAACTGTGTTCCCTTGAGCCCTGGGGTTCCACAGGGACCCGAGGGTAGAAGTTACTGTTCCTGTGAACGATTGACCCCACTGCGGACATGCGTCCCTTCCAGCCCAGCCTAGAGTTTCTACGTCACTTCCCTCCCATCCTTTGCTTTCACTAGGAGTCACTTAGCGTTTCATCTTGGTCCAAAAATGTCCCTTGGCAAGTCTACCCTCAGCTTATAACTCAGGAAGAGTGTGACTCAGTCATGAGTATCAGATCCATGTGGGACAGAGCCGTTCCCATGGTGGCATGTGTGACTTTCTGATTGACATCACCACCTGCCCTGTGCCTTAGTTTCCTTGGCTGAAAAGGAGGGTGCTAGTAATCTTTGCACTTGGGTTGGGTGTTTGGGGTCTAATGAAGTTCTCGAGTAGCCTGAGGGGCCTGTCGTGTTAACTGCCATTTTAAAGTATTATTTTGTTATTTTAAATTGAAGGTATTGCATTCCTACAGCCAAATAACCATCAAGACTTCCTCCTGAAGGCTGCTCGCTTTGGCAGCACATATACTAAGGGTTCCTCCTGAAGGAAATAGAGCTGTTTTTACCAAACCCCAGGGGCCTTTCTGTGGGTGCTGGATGACAGGACTCAGCCCCTGGGCCATTCAGCCAGAGGGGTTTGCAAAGCGCTTGGCGGGATACATGGAGATAATCCAAGATGGCGAAGATGGGAGTCTTTGTCTGTCAAAGGCAGGTGGAGATTTTGTTGTGAAGTTGAGAGGAACACAACCAAGCAAAGCCACACGCATGCTCAGTCGCTGAAAGTCAGGGTGAAGTCTAGTTTGGTGGAGGAGAGGGCAGTGTCCTGGTTTCTGGAGTCAGCTCTGCGTCCTCATCACCCCTTGAGTTCCCAGGACGATTAGATCGACATGCGTGTTAAGGCTGCAAAAAGAGCATGACGGGGGAGAGAATGGAGAGGAGCAGCAGTCCTGGGGTTATGCCATCAAGGAAGAAAGCGTGGGTGACCGAGGCGTGACAGGGGGCTGGAGGCCGCAGGTAGGTGACTGGGAGATGGCTGTGGGGGTGGGCAGCGGCTGTTAAGTAGCCAGCCTTCCCGCGGCCATCCTGTGGGGCTGCCGGGGCAGAGCCTGGCGCCTCCTGGGGGCGGGGCGGTGCACGCGGTCCCCTGCCCAGCTCAGTCTAGGAGCGGCGATTCCGGGAAGGGACATTTGCCACTGCGCTCCCCTCCACGTGCTTCTACAAGGCGCAGGGACTGCAGCGCCAGGAACCGAGCAGAAGCAGCCCAGGCCCGGGCAGGTGTGCAGGGCGCCCCTCTGGGAGGACTCGGGGACCTGGGGAACAGAGCCCTCACTGCAGCGTCCTTCCCGGGGGGTCGCTCAGCGCCGGCTGACGGGTCCCACAGGACCCTCACAGCCCTGGTGTGGTCGGATCATCCCATTTCTTCCTTTTTTTTCAAAAGGAGAAATCGGAACTTCAGATTTTCATATGGATTCTTTGAAGTTAACATTATTAGTTCAGATTAAAAAAAAAATGCCCACGCAGGCCAAACCTGACGCGGCTGCGGGATGGAGCTGGCCAGGCCCCCGTGCCCCGCGGTGCCCCCTCTCTGCCAGGGCCGCCTTGGGCACGGTCCTCTCCTGGAGAATAGTTTTCCCACAGCACAGGAGCTCGGTCCGGCGCTCGCAGGTGCGCAGGAGAGGGAGACGCAGGGTCCGAGCGAGGCCGGAACCGCTGCTGTAAAGGGGCGCGCGGCGAGTGTGGAGCGAGGCACCGAGGGGCCGCAGGGCGGCGGGACAGCGGGACAGCCAGACTGAGCTGACTTACCTTTCAGTGCAGCACTTTAAAAATAAAAATGAATGCCAGAAATCCCCGATAAACAAAACAAAACAAAACAATCATGATAATTGCAGGTAAAGACAGGACTGGTGTCGCTCATTTCCCCTCTGGCCTTAGGCCCCGGTATGACTCAGCCCTGCGCTGCTTTTGTTCATTTGTTTGGTGGCATGGGAGACTGAACCCAGAGCCTTTGCAGCGAGCCGTAGTCCTTTTCTTTTCTCTTCTTTTTTAAATAGGGTCTTGTTTTTTTTTTTTTTTTTTTTGTACAGGGGATCGAACTCATGACCTCAGGCTTGCCGGGCAGGCACCTATGCTGCTGAGCTAAACTCCCAGCCTTAAACAGGGTCTTGCTAAATTTCTGAGTTGCCCAGGCTGAGTTTGAACTTGTGATCCTCCTGCCTCAGCCTCCTAGAGTGCTGGGATTACAGGCATGTGCTACCACAGCCAGCTATAGCGTTGCCTCTGATCTTTATTACAATTTCAAGAGTCTGTTAATCAGGAATCCTTTTTGTGATTATTTTGGTTTTTAAAAACATTGCTTAAAAATACTTTTTTTTTTTTTTTTTTTTTTGGTCCTGGGTATGGAACTCACAACCTTATGTTTGCCAGGCAGGCAATGTGACACTAAGCTATATCCCCAGCCCTCAAATATACATTTTATTTGACCTCTGAGTCTTTTTGTCACCTCTTGAACTTTGCCTCACCCTAGTGCCAGCCCATAGGAGTCAAATTTATCTGTTCATGAATCATACTATTAACATCTGGAGTGATAATGAGCCCTAGGGTATGCTTAAGCTGGGGAGAGATTGCTGCTGGATCCCTGTAAAGAACATTCCTACTTTTTGGATTACACTTAAAGCTTTCATTGCCTGCTTTCTACAGTCAGTGTTTGACTATAGTGGTGGGTTATCAAGATACGGGGTTCCTGATATAAATTTATGACTTATTCATTAAATACTGCAATTAGGGCTAACTGCCTCATTACCAGAGTGTCAAATGAAAGGAAAATGCACAGCCCCTTCTTCCAAAAGTACTAATTTAAAGACAGCAGCGACAGAAAAAGAGCCGCACTTACCCCATTTTCAGGGTCTCCCGAGCATGGGGTGCTGGTGGCTACCTGGCTGCTTCAGAGGTTAGCTTGGCTTTCCTCACCAGCATTAAAGACTCCTTGGATGTTGGAGCCGGAATGGGGATCAGGTGTTATTTAATCCCATCCCCTTTTACATATGGAGAAACTGAGGCACAGAAAGGCCAGGTGACTTGCACTCTGGGTGTGGAGGGAGTTAGAGAAAGAACCCGCATAGGACCCCCGCCACACACCCGTGTCCTGGGCTGGGCCGCGTCCTGACCACCACCAGATCACCCCAGGCCTGGCCATGCTTTATGTCATCATGCCTGCGGGGACCCTGGCCTTCAGAGGGGTCACTCGGGAGAGGTGAGGTCTGCCAGTCTCGTCGTCCAGAACAGGTCTTCAGGAGGTGCAGGCAGGATTTCCCTGAAGCCATCAGGTCAGATGCGATGTTGCCGAGGTAAAAATGTCTGAAGGTATTGCAGTCAGGTTAGAAGCAGGGCCATGAGTGTGTGTAACACACTGGATCTCAGGACACCCGAGTCTGGCCCATTAAACTGGCCAAAGCATCCATCTTCTTGGGATGGGTTCGTCCTGGCTGATCTCCTGGGGGGAGGTGGTTTCGAGCCCCATCCTTCCCATCTGTCCTCAGCTACTCCTTGGTGAGTTCCGACCGTATCCTCAGGACTGTTTCAGGACCTGGGGATGCAGCCAGCATGACCAGAAAAAGACACCCCCGTTAACTTCTCACAGTGAATAGTTTTTTAGCTTAAATATCCCCCATATATTTGGAACATACTCATACTAAAGAAGCACTCATTTTATAAAATTTGGATTTAGCTGGCTGTGTCTTATATTGTTGTTTGCTGATTCTGGCCAACTTAGAGCATTTAGATAGATAGATCAATAGATAGACAGATAGACAGACAGACAAGACAAATCCCCCTGTGCTCATGGGGCCCACAGTCAAATCCAAACAAGTGGCACTAAGTAGACGGAAGGCGTTACAGTCATGTTAGAAGCAGGGCCACAAGTGCGTATCCACAGGAATAAAAGACACTGTAGGGTAAGGGTCGCATAGGACATAGAGCAGGGCGTGGGGGCAGAGGCTGCCAGGGGAGGTCATTTCTACGGGGGAAATGCAGGGAGTGAGGTGGTGACATTCGAGCTGACAAGCAAGCATGGCAAGGGCCAGGCAGTTATCAGAATGACCAAAGGCCCTGCCTGTGCTGAGGTCGTGCTGTGTGTCCCCAGGGGCAGGTGGGTGACGAGGGTAGCAGGGGCAGTGAGAGAAGGACGGGATGCCAGGACACGACACCAAAGAGAGCTGGGGTGGGGACAGCTGACGTGGGGCCTGGTAGCCCTGGCCTGGAAGTGTAACAGGAAGCCAGGGGCGGGTCCCTCTGGGTGCTTTGCGTTTGGGCGAACACAGAGGCAGCACGTGCAGGCAGGGCCGCCGGGGGCCGGGGGAGAGACGGTGGACACCGGCTCGGCTTCCCGGGGTGGGAGGTGAGACAGCAAAGTGCTGGGTTATATTTCGTGGGCTTGCGTGTGGGGTGGGAGGAGAAGGAACACAGATCACCCCTTGCGTTTTGGCAGAGGACTGGATTGACGAGAGGGAGGTAGGCGAGCTGGGGAGGAGTGGGGGAGGGTGGCTCAGAGGACAGAAGGATTTGGCATTGGACACATCACTTTGACATGCCTCCTCTCAGATACCCAGATGAGACGCTGGATTGGCAGCTGGAGACTTGAGCCCAGATTTCCTGGGAGAGTTCCAGGTTGTAGCTAAAATGAGCTTCATACCAGAAGGTGAACAGGAGGGTGGAGGTTCAGGTAGGAGGCCTCTCCCGCGTTACCACCTGAGCACTTGCTATCCAAGTCTCCTTTCAGAACCTCAGTACTTCATATTTCTCCCTGCCCCAGGGCCTTTGCACATCCTGTATTTGCCCATGTGTTTGTTAGTTCTTCCCATCACTATTCCCTGGGTTTCTTCTGCTCAACCTTTTGGTCCCAGCTTCAAACTCCCCTGTCTAATGAAGCTGTCCCTAAACTCTCTGTCTACATCTGGTTCCCTACATCTGGTCACATGCCCTCCTTCCTTTCATCTCAGTTTGTAATTATGCGTTGGGACATGTGCCAGTTGAATAGAGCTGAATTCCGGGGTCAGGGTCAAACAGTACCAATATTTGCTAGAAGTTTCAAACTCTCAGTGGCCTCATTAGTTTCATGCTACACTTTGTTGGAGAGGCTGGGGACAAATGTGAAGGCCAGGGTCATTGCACAGGGGTCAGCTGCAGGGCAGAGAGAAGGTGGACAGAGGTGGCTCTGTCAAGATCTCCACCTCACCCCCACCTCCGCTGGCCTCTCCACACATAAAAGCCATGCATTCTGCTCCTGGACCTTGCTCCTGTGAGCACAGTATTTATTTTGGAATTGAAAACGTGCCTTCCCCCAGCCTAAAGCCCCACCCTCCAACCTGGCCTCTAGAGAAGCAGGCGCTCTCACTCCGCAGCTCCAGCGGATCCGCTCTGGGCCAGGGCCTGGGCTGAACGCCCTCCCTTCAAAGCACTCAGTTTGCTTTCGTGCAAGCTGCGAACCCTAGGAGCTCTTCACCGCTGTTCACAGGAGCAGCCGAGGCGGCTAGGGCTTTTCTTAAAATGTCTCACACGACGCTTCCCAAGGCCGAAGTTCGCGGAGGACTTACAAAGCGATCATCCCTTTAGTCTCTTATCTTTATTGTGTATCTCAAAGGAAAATTGCGGTGGTAAGAATTTAGGTTCTTGTCCTAGCAGTTGGGTGGCCAGCGTCAGGCTCAGGGAAGAGGATCCTTAAAGAGAAATTGAGGGCTCTTATCCAGACAAGCAGCGTCACGCCTTCTGTCCATCCAGGGGTGGTGGGACCACTGTGTAGCTTCCTAGGGACTGGAGGTGCAGCATAGCGGCAGAACATGTGCTTTGCAATACTGAGGCCCTGAGTCCCAGCACCACACACACACATGCTCTCCCAAGGGAGCACACTGAGGTGCTGTTATTAGAAGAGAGGAATGATTCTGCATAGGGATAATCAAGAGACAGTTACCAGGAAAGGATTTAGGGGACAGGGATGGGGACAAGGATGAGGAGCACGGGGTGGGGGTGGTGTTACCCACCATTCTTCTCCTTTTCCACAGCATCGAGGGAGGCTAGTTCCTTTTTTTTTTTTAACCTCTGACCAAATTCCAGTGTCTGGACTTTTGGTTCCTGTCCTAAAGAGAATCCATTTCCTTTTAGCCGTCAGAATCTTAGCTGGCGTCCTCATTCCTTCCTCTGCCATCTAAGTTTATCAGGCATCTCCTAAGACGCTTGTCGTATGCACGCAGTACAGGGGTACTTCTGGTCGGGAGAAAAAGGGGTTTCTGAAGGCTCAGAGAACCAGAAAGTGCTTTGCAAGACTCTAAAATGTGTTTGGGGCCAGGTCCAGACCCCTGCCATGGGCTTAGAGTCTAAAACAGTGGCTGATGCCTCTGGCCCCATATTGGAAGCATCTGGCAAGCTTTTGCAAAATACTGTGTCAACATTAACATTTAACATTCACATTCTGGTTAAATTGGTGTCCGCTGGGACCCAAGTATTTGAATGTAGTATTACCTCTCCAGGTGATTCTATTGTACAGCGAGGCTGAGCGCTGCTCGTGGAAGTGCAGGCGGAAACCCTATTCACACCTGTGCTTTTTGGCTTCCAGGTTATAAGTGTGACCCAGGTAGAGGCTGTGCCTTGTTGTTGGCTGCATTCCCAATATCTGTAGCAGTGCCAGGTACCCAGCAGGTGCACAATCAACATCTGTGGACCGAGTGATGCTGGGTAGCTTTGCACGCATCCCCTCAGCGGCGCAGAGCGGTCTGTCTCTAAAGTGTTTAGGGCTTCCTCCTTCCTGGCCTATGGGGCAAGGGTCTAGGCACTGACAACAAGCCCAGGTTCTCTCGGGCATATGAGGACCTCTCCCATAGAATATCCTGCTCTCTATCCCTGGCTACAGTTCACATTCATCTGAGGCTTTTACAAAAGTCTTTGAACATTCTGGCTTAGTGGGTTTAGACTGTAGCCCAGGCCCTGGTATTTAAATATGTCCCAGATGAGCTAGGCATGGTGGCGTATGCCTGTAATCTTAGCAGTTAGGAGGCTGAGACAGGAGGATCACAAGTCTGAGCTCAGCCTGGTCAACTTAGTGAGGCCCTGTCTCAAAGAAACAAAACAAAACAAAGGCTGAAGATGAAGGCCTTGGGTACAATCCTCAGTACCACCATCATTACACACACACACACACAGCCCAGGTAATTCTAATGTGCTGTGAGGGCTGGGACCGCTGCTCTGTTCCGTGTTTCTAACTACTGTGTTTCCCAGCTTCAGAAATCTGAAATGGAGAGATGCCCCCAGAAGAGTTTTATCGATGGATGGCACGGGGGTTGTCGGCCACACCTCTTTGTAGTATTCACCTTGGTTGCTGGATTAAAAACCTGTAATCCAGACGTTTGGAATCGGAAGCTCCACAGAGGGCCTGGGAATCAGTGTTTTAAACAAGCGTCCAGGCCCACCGGTCACCCCCACCGCACTGCGTGCCCCGGCCCCAGCACTGTCCTCCAGGGGCAGCCTCCCAGTTGTTGCTGTTCCTTCAGTCCGCAGCCAGACGCTTCTGCCTGGCCTTCATCCACCGGGCTCCCTAAATGTTACCCCACCAGAGTGGCCTTCCCTGGCCTCCAAGGGACTGAAGGCTCCCCAGCCTGACTTTATACCAGACTCCTGGAGAGTTCTCTCCTGGCGCCCTGAGAAAGGGCTGTCCATGATCTTTGTTTCGTTCCCTGACCTGCCCTGCTCCCCCCCTATCCCGGGGGAACAGGGACTGGCTGGTTCTTGCTGGGTTCCAGCACCCGGCGGCGCAGTGGGTGGCCCGGGGATTGCAGCTTCCAGAGCACCTGTGATTCCATCCCTGACAGTCAGGGGCATGCAAAGCCCGCCACAGTCGTAGGAAAGCACCTGGAGACACGAGTCTGCAAAAGAAGGGCGTGCCCTGCCCCTCGCCACCCAAAAAAACAGAGGAAAAGGAAGAGATCCGTGTGTGCTCCCTTAGGGCAAAGCTACCAGTGGTAGCAGCTCTCCGGTCTGAGCCTCGGGCCGGGCAGGGCGGCCTGTGACCGCGCGGAGGCAGGTGGGCGGCGGCGTCGGGACCGTGCGGCTGGCGGGCGGCCTCCTCCCTCCCCGCGCCCGGGTGCGGCCCCGCCCCCGCCGGCCCGGCCGCCCTGTCCCCGCCTCCCCGCCCCCTCCGCGGGCTGCAACAGGTGCCTCCTGGAGCAGGAAGCTCGCGCTGCCGCCGCCGCCGCCGCCGCTCAGCTCCGGGCGCGTCAGGACCCGCTGCGCCAGGCGCGCCATCCCGGGCCCGGCGTGCGTCCCCACGAGGAAAGTGACCCGGCCGCTCGGGGCTCCTCTCCGCCCGGTGCCCCGTCGCCGTCGCCAGCCCCCGCGGGCCCGCGCTGCGAGTGGCGCCTGTCCTCTTGCCCAGCCCTCCTCCCTGCTCCCCGCGCGCCATGGACGCCCCAGGCCCCGAGCCCGGGGGCAGCCCCCAGGACGAGTTCGACTTCTCCATCCTCTTCGACTATGACTATGTGAATCCTTTCGAAGGTCGGTGGGGGCTCCCCGCGCCTGGCCCCCATGCTGGGGCGGGGGCGCGGGCCAGCGAGGGGGCGCCGGGCCCCTCTGCGCTCCGCAGGCCACCCTTCCTGGGGGCCTGGAGCAGGACGGGGTCCCGCTGCCCAGGTGAGAGGAGGGGAGGCTGCGGCAGGGGGCGGTAGGCCCACTCTTACCGCCTTGGGCTCAGTGTCCTGTTACCTGTGACTTCTAGAGAGGCGGGTCCCCAGCTCTGCTGGCCCCGCGCCTGGGAGTGGGCCGCTGGACGTACTGGAAGTGATTGCTGTGCTTGTACTTGCCTTCGGAGGGAGGAGGTGAGACTGGCAAAGCATGGAGTTAGTAGAGAGGGTGGATGCACCAAAGGTGGTGGGTGAGGGCCTCCCCACCAGCCCCTCAGTGACACAGCTGCCCCTGCGCCTCCCACGCGGCTGGTGTTTGGGGACTTTCTGCTCAAACTAAGGAAGAGGCTGCTTGAGGCTCATGCTTGGGTGGTTTGGCTTTGGTGTGATGAGGCCAGCCCATTTCCTCTCTGGGCTCTGCTGCTGCGTTCACCAATCAGCCCCAGGGGGACTGGTCTGAGCTTTGCTAAGTGATCTTCTACACACGCAGCCCGTAAGGGATGGGGAGGCTGCGGAGAGCTGGGGTGGACTCTTGGGAAGGCACAGGCAGTTTCCGCCTAAACTCCGGCAGTCTGTGCCTTCGCCTGGCCCCAGTCCCTAGGGGCTTGACCCAAAGCTCCTGTGTCATTTCACCGTGTTGTACAGAAGCATTGGTCAGAGGGAGGAGGGGGAGGACATGTGCCCGGCCTCTCTATTTTTCTGGTTAGCAGGTTGTCTTGGGAAAACAAAAACCCCAACCAGGCTTCCTGATTTTGACAGCCCAGCCCAGCAGATGCCTGGAGCAGGCTTGGGGCCGAGCCTGCTGTCACTTCCAGATGCCTCCGGGCTTGCCTGCATCTGCGAGGCTTCGGCTCCGGGTTCGGAGGAGGAGCTTGTGCTGGCTGGCTGGTGCAGGAAGCCGGGCAGAGAGACGAGGCGGCTTGGCGTTTCCCAGGAATGCTGTGTTAGAAAGCTGGCTGGAGACGTTGTAACCATCTCCCCTTAGTGTGTTCTCCGGCCGTCTTTGGTGAGGGGCCCGCTTTGACTTTGAACATCACCTTCACCGGGATCCCCGGAGATGACAATTAGTAATAATTTTGTATTTTGGCTGGAGATGGAAATAATTACCCAGCAAAAAAAAAAAAAAAAAAAAAAAAGAGAGAGAGATCCGCGTGCTAGAATTGCAATCTGGAGAACATCCTTTGCTTTGAAAAGATACAATTAAGAATCTGCAAATGATCCAGGCTAACATCAATGGTCTTTCTTCTGTTCATTAAGATTAAAATCAGATTTTGCAGGGAATTAATACCTGCACCCCTCCCAGGTTCAGAGTCAGCTTTTTTTTCTTTTTTTTTTTTGAGAGGTGTGGGTGGAGGGCGAGGGTTTTCCGGGGAAATAGTTTCCACGCCAGATCTGGTGGGAGGTATTTTTTATAGTTTTTCTTGGCAAGTGGTGCTTGGTGGCTACCAGATGGGTATCTAAATGACCACAATGAAAGCCTAGGAATATTTTCTTTTATAATTTTATTTTTTGGGCACAGTTTCAGATTTATTTATCTTCTGTGAAGATAACACAGGAAGTTCCCATATAGCCAGGGCCCATTTCCTTGTATTATGAACTTCTTACATTAGTATGGTACTTTACATTTGTTATAGCTAGCGAGCCAAGATGACCTATTATTATTAACTAGGGCCTATACTTTTTCAGAATCAGAATGTTCTTTTTTTGTCCTTGACATTTCTGAAGGGTGCGGGTTAGGTATATTGAGGACTGTCCTTCATTTGGGATTTTCTGATAGTTTTCTCACGATGGGAATATGGCTATGGGTCTTTGGGAGGAAGAGCAGAAAGGTACAGTGTCTTCTCATCACAGCATATCAAGGGTACGTACTGTCAGCGTGATTTATTACTGTGGATGTTGACCTTGGCCACTTGGCCAAGGATGTGTTATGCTCCTTGGAAGGAAGTTACTCTGGGAAGCTTCCATGTAAGGAGCAGGGAATTATGCTTCTGAATCTGTTAGTAGAATGAGGGCTCTTTGCCTTCCTTGGCTTTTGCCAACGTTATGTCCGAGTTGGGGCTAACAGCTCACAGAAATGCTGTCCTCTGGGGCCACACCCAGTGGCAAGATAAAGGCCAGCGTTGGACCTTGGGGAGTCCCACCCTGTGGAACCGCAAAGAGGTGGCACGGAAGCCGGAATGAGACCTGTCGCGGGGTCATCTCTCAGTAGCTTCTCAGAGCTCCTCATTGTCGCTTTTCTTCCCGGGAGCTGACTCTTGTGCTGCCGTCAAAGGCGATTTAAAATGTTATTTTATTCTTCGTAGATCTGTTTGTGTATTGAATTGGATTAACAGGTTGCCTAATATTGGAGCCTTCTTGGTATGAACCCCTCTTGGTCATTATGTGTTATTTTCTTGTGGTAGTGGCATCCGTTTCATAATGCAGTATTCATGATTCTTTTCAGCAATATTTGAGTGATGTCAGTCTGCAATGACCTTTTTTGGTGTGCAGTCAGCTTTAGGCTGCTTTTCTGTGATCAGGGACAGGTTGTGCACCTTGAGGACACTGTTTTCTACAGTGGTGACCAAATCTCCAGTGGATACATCGGGCTTTGTGGCTTTCTTGTGGGGCTGTTTCTTGATAGCTTTCTCTGTTGGGCCTGTTATACTTTCTATTTCTACTAGAGTCATTTTGGGTAACGTGTATCTTTTTAAGAGATTATCTATTTCATCTATCTTGGTTTTTAAATTGATTTGCCTAGAGATGTGCAAAAAAGTACACTTATTTTTTTTTTTTCTAGCAGAAGGGACAGCTATGTCCATGTGACAGAGTAGGGACAGGGCTGTGGGGGTCCTGGCTGGCTGTTGGTCCCACCATGTAAGGGAGATGACCTGCTGTCAGCAGACAGCGCACAGATTCAATTCCTCTGTGCATACTTGGCATTCACTGAATTCCTGATTCCTGCTTCTCCCAACCTGTAATACCTTGGAAGAGAAAGGTGTGCCCTGGGACTCCTTGGTCACTCCACAAGTGCCACATCACTTCGGTCCTGCCTTGGAGACATGTTGGGGGTGCTGACTGTGGGTGTGCCACAATAGGTCTGGTGCATCTCTTTTTTGGTTTCTGGAAAGCTAAAGCATATGGCACCAGCTCTGATCTTGCTGAAGGGCAGACAGACTCCTGATCCCTGATTGTTGTTTCATAGTCTCTTCCTGTGAGACTGCTGGGGTCTCGGCCCTTTGAGAAGTTGAAAGCCACAGATGCTACACCCTCACAGATGTACACACATGCACACACTCTAAGGGAGTGTACACGAGCTCCATGTGTGTGCACGGGCCACATACACGCCCCTTCCCTGTGCACTGCCACCCACTGCATTTTATGCCCTTCCCACGGAGTTGCAGACCCTCCTGAGGCCAGCTCCCTCTGCAGCAGCATGGCAATTTAAGAACACCTGCTCCTACCCCAGTCTTTCAGCACACACACAATGCTGGTTTTGTGTCAGGCCCTGTGGGTATGGAGATAAATGAGATGTGGTCCCTGCCCTTGCCTGGCCCCCAGGCCAATATGGGACAAAACCTGGTAAACAAATAGGGACAAATGAGGTGCTGTGATATGGTTCTTTCTTTTTTTTTTTTTGGTGGTGCTTACTAAAAATAGGGCTCTACATTAAGTGAGCGGGTTTGCTGAACACGTGTGACATTCAGAGACATTGCCGTCTGTGTTGAGTTAAGGACAGGCCTTAATGAGCCTGCTTTGGACAAATAACGTCTCCAGGTGCAGCTGGAGAGGGGAAATGCAGGCTAGAATTAAGCAGGGCCTTGTTGGGGAGACACAGGAAGTGGGAATAAAGTTGCCTCAATCAACCTTCACTGTTGAACCATGTCACTCTAGCTGTCAAACTAAAGACCCTCTGCCCTTTTGGTGGCCTTAGATTTGATGGAGAGTTGAAGCTCTTCCAACCTTAGGGCAGTGTCATTCAGATGGGTTCCCGAGGCTCTCTAGCTCTGTAAAGTGGGGGATTAATAAATGGCAAAATGCAGAATGGCCTTAATCCGGACTGTGTGTTAAAATCTGTGGGGCTGGGTCCTTGAAGTCAGGCTCTTGACTGAGAGGCCTGTATCTGTAAGTGGCAGGGCAAGGCTGGAGCTTCGGCACTTGGGGCTCTGAGTCCCTGTCCCCAGCACTACCGCTCACAGGCAAAATGCGACCTTGAAGCAGCAGGATGCCGGTGGTGTCTGATGTGCCCCATGTGCAGTAGCATGTGTGCACGTTCACCGCTTACAGATGAGATGTACGTAGCTTTAATTGTGCATGTGCTGCTCTCCCAGTGAGATGTCACTCATGGAACTTCCAGCAAAAATAGAAATGAAAAACACAGCACACACATGGGAACTGCACTGTTTTATCTTCCTCCACCCCAGATGGTCCTGGCCACTTTCTGGGGTGCCTGTATCCCTGTTGCCTCCAATCCTGGAGGTTGTGGACTCAGTAAGTCTGAACATCAGGTCTAAAGTTAGGTAGTCCTGGCTTGATCTTCTGCTGTAGTTGCTTTCTGCCTGGTGACCTGGGTTAAGCAAAACGACCTGACATACAGCAAGCGTGTGTTGAAAGGTGGCTGAATAAATGGATGGAAGTGGCATAATTCTTTATCAGTGGTACTGGAGGACACATAATTTTCATGTTCTCATCGTGAAATGGGCTGGCAATGTCTGTGCCCCCAGTTGGGGCGGGTGTGAGTTTCAGTGAGGTGGTATGATTCACACACCAGCAACTTGTGAACACGGGATATCAGTAGCTATGGTTGTGGGCTTTGCAAAATATAGCTTTCCTGAATTCTCCAGGGCCCTGGCTGTTGGAGGAGGATCTCTGTCTTGGGCTGGGGTGAATCCTGTACCTTCAAAGTGGATGGGCCAGGAAATGACAGGAGAACAGAGCAGCTGCTGGTTCGAATCCTCACAATGGCGAGTCCTGTATCTCAGATGCCTGTTCAGTCCTTACTTTGTAGACTGTTGCCTCTTCCAGCCTCTGCCCTGGAAGTTGGCTGGCTGCAGACTCTTCCTCAGTTGTCCGGACCCTGTGGCTGCCTTGCTCAGTGAGACAGGCCCTCTCCCCAAAGTGTTATAGCTTGGCCCCTCAAGACTGTCTCAGCCAGAGTCAGGAAGGAATAGCTCTAAAGATACAGCACCATGGGTACAGTGCAGCTTCCTCCTGAGCAGGGACTTCCTCCCTCCCCCACAGTCTCAGACACACACAGTCTGGCCAAGATTGCTTCCCTGAGCTCAGTTTTTATGCTGATTTTTTTTTTTTTTTTAAAACTGAACTCAGGGAATAAGGCGAGACCTAAACCCTGGGGCTCTTCTAGGATGGGCCAGGGGCTGTCTGCTTCCATATCTGGAGCAGAGCCTGGTGCAGTTCCGCAGAGTAAGGGGAACTACCTTTGACTTTTCCCTTGAACTTTTCCCAAAATATGCAAAAGTCAAGATAATGGTACTGTGTAATTAACTCCCACCGGTCTGCCCCTCAGCTGCAGTGATTGTCGACATAAAGCCAATCTTGGTTCCCTATCTCCAATTCCAGCCTACTTTCCGCACCTTCACTCATTTACTTCACTATAATTGCCGATGTCATAATATTTTATTAATAAACAGATTACTAGGTATATCTCAAAGATAAGGACTCTTGGGAAAAACACAGCTGTCCCTCGGTATCTCCAGGGGATTGGTTCCAGCTCAGCCATCCTCAGAGGCTCCCGTCCTTTGTAGAAAATGCAATAGCATTTGCATGGAACCTACGCACGTCCTCCTGTGCATTTTAAATAATTTCTTAAAATGTCTAATACAATGCAAATGCCGTACATAGTTGCTATACCGTGTTGCTTAAGGAATACCAATGAGGAAAAAAATGCCTGTAGTTGTTCACTACAGACAGCCTTTTCCCCCTGAATATTTCTGAACGGTGGGTGGTTGATTTCCTGCTTGTCTCATAAGTGTCTTTTCATCGTTGCTTTGCTTGAATCAAGATCTAAACATGATCCTCACTTTGTAACCGCTTGACGTGACCACTGCTCCTTTTATTCTACAAGAATCTTCATCTCACAGTTTTACTGCCTGTTGACACAAAAGGTCTTCCTTCCTTGTGCCAGTTGCATCCCTATGATTTCTTTTAACTTGCTCTTCTCTTCTTGCAGACTGGCATTTAGTTGTGAAATTTGACGCCTTGGCCTTTTAACAGTTTTGTTGCTGTTTTCCCTTTGCAAACGCCATATACCAGAGGCAGACTATAAGTTTATAAGCAGGATGGGTGGATTTGCTTTCCCTGAGTTGGCATTTGGGACCCTCCCACTTTCTAATCTGAGGATTTGGGAAAGAGCCTTTTTTCAGTTGGGCCTGTTTTAGTTAATAAAATGCTTTTCTCCAAGCCAGCCCTTCCCATGTGAATTTTAATTGAGCCATGCCTGGGTGAGTTTTCAGAAGGCAAGAAAGTGGCCTGCAAAGCTCAGGATTTATGAAGGCCCATATCAAAACAGACCTGCTTGGGCATGCCTGCAAAAGCAGGAATGTTAAATTCGGGGGTGGGGTGGGGGGACCCTTTAAGTCTGAAAGACCAGAAACAGTTACTTTAAAGATGAAGGGAAGGAGCTGTTTACCTGCATTTTCCAAAGGAGCGGGGCTGCAGGTCTGAAATCTGCAACTGGTGACATCACTGCACTGCCGTGGAGTAGCAGGAATGTCTTAATGACCAGGGCTGGCAGGCCGCTGATTAGTATGCTTACCTCCGGGAACATGGCACCAAAATGAAAGCTCTTGGGAGAAAGTATAAATAAAGAATCTGCCAGTCAATAAGGTATTAATTTTAAATCTCTGTCCCTGGCCAAGGGTTATGTGGGCCCTGCTGTCTCCAAGGGGAAGTTTCCACTTGCATTTTCAGTTGGCTGAAAGGCACATGGAAGTCTGCTTTTTAGGCTGTGCCTGGGGAGTGGGGATCTGGGGTGCAGGTCATGGGGTGGGTGGAGTGAGGGTTCGGACTGTGAACTTAGCTGTTGAGAGGATGACACACGGTGACAGCATTGATCCCCTGGCCACGTCCCTTCCTGCAGGGCTTCACGGAGCGGGTGGGCTTGGCTGCGGAGAGCCCCGTGTCTGCAGGAAGAGTAGCTGGAGTCTATTTCTGGTTAATTCCTCTGAGCAGCTCTTTCCTTCTCCGTGGGCGAGGAAGCCACCCGGAGTCCTGCTCCCTCTGCTGTGCTGCACTCTCCTCTCACAGACTTCTCTTTAATCCCAGGCGTGAGCTCCCGGCTCCTTTACAGTTGGAAGGCAATGGCTAGGTGATTGGGTGAAGAAATTTTGGTGCATTCATACACTGTCATACTTCTGGCCATGAACAAGAAATGACTGTTTCACACTGTGGGTGGATCTCAGACTTCACGTTGAGTGAAAGAAGTGAGGCATGCCCACGCTGCGTGGTTTTGTCTATTTGACCCTCAAGACCTGGGATGTCTCCCGAATTAGTTTTTGGCTGGGTGGGGTGATGGGGGAGACCTGGGGTGGGGCAGGGGTGCTGTGTATCTCGAGTGCACATATGTACATAAAAAGCACCAGATGTCTACTCAGTGACTGCGTTTTACTGCACACAAGTGATCCCTCAGTTTCATCCTAGCTTTGCCCCTGACTGTTTTTGGGACCTTTGAGGTTTCTTTGCACCC
Source organism: Dasyprocta punctata (assembly GCA_004363535.1). Taxonomy (NCBI): domain Eukaryota; kingdom Metazoa; phylum Chordata; class Mammalia; order Rodentia; family Dasyproctidae; genus Dasyprocta; species Dasyprocta punctata. The sequence continues at coordinate 58,196 of RJWM01005175.1, read as the reverse complement.
AAGCCTCAGTTTCCCTTCTGTACCATAGAAGCGTTGGGAGCACCTGCTTCCCAGGTTGTCCACTGCAGAGAGAGACAGGAAAAGCCAGGAAGGCTCCCGGTGCAGCCAGCATCGGCCCTGGGAATGACTGCACACAGGGCAATCTCGGGAATTCTTGTAAGCAGGAGGCTCCTGAAATGGCTTTAAACCAGCCGGAGCCTGTTCCTTCCATCCGGATTGGAGGAAGGAGATGAGACCTGGATCCTGTTACCCTCATCCAAACGATGACTGTGAGGCCCGCAGCTTGCGGCTTCTGTCCGTTTCTCCGCTCCTCTCCAAGGCGGGACGTGTGGACGTGTGGGCGCCTTGCCAGCCGCCGGTCTGTAAGGTTTGTGTTGCTTGCGGATTGTCCCCGTCGTCTGGCCTCATGGCAGTCTGCCTGGGAAGCGCTGCCGAGCCCCCCTCTCAGCTGTCTGGTGAGGCAGACGGCAGTCTTTGCTAGGACAAGGTGAGAAAAGGTTGTTGCATTTAAGGCGGCTTTCCTCGGTGCTTCCGCGTTGACGAGACAGCACGATGAACGTCCTCCATGTCCCTTCTGGCATTTGTAGACCTGATGGGTCTGGGTGGAATTTCTCGACTTTCAGTCTGTGTGTGCCACCTCTCAATGAAGGGTGTAACGGCCTGGCTGTCCGTCTTATTAATACACATGACTCATTGATGGGGAAGCTGGTTACCGCTCTGTGCGCACGGCGGCAGGGGCGGTCAGGACTCGGGGGCTTTTAGGAACACTGGCCGAGTGTCACGTTGGTGACCTGAAGGCAGGCAGTGGCATTTGGCAGTGGTTCTTTCCTGTAGTTTGTGCGAGGTGCAAACTGGCCAGACGGGAAAGCCATCCTCTGTCGCGTGGCCTTTTGGGATTCCTGGAGCCCCGATGGGCAGACAGCTCAGAGCGTCACTTGGGCAGGTGGCGGGATCCTTCCTTCCACCTTCCCCGCTCTCCTCCGGCTGCAGGTCTGCACTGCCAGGCTGTGGCATCCTAAGCACTGCCATGGCAACAGACTGTGATGTCTCAGAGCCAGGGCCAGGGACTCAGCGTCTTGGGGCATGAGCCCAGCGAGCGGTTGGGGCACATCGGGCAGGGATGGTGTGGCTCTGTGGCCCCAGCGTCAGCGTAAGGGGTGTCTCGCCTCCAGGCCACGCTCTGGCTCCTTTCTTCCAAGTCATTCAAGCCCTAGAACTCCATTTTACATTACCCTGTACCGAAGAAAGCCCAGGGGCCTCATGCCGCTTCCCTTGAGGGGTTTCTATTTTGCTCAGGCTATTCTGTTTCCTGCAAATCCCACCGACTGCGCTTCAGGCCCAGAGGATGTTCCCTGGCCGTTCCTTTTTTGGGAAGCTGTGTGTTGACTGAGGCAGGGCCGCAGTGGCCACTTCAGACTTGGCTTGCAGGCTGGACTCTGGTGGGGACCATCATGTGGCCTGAGGGTGATTTTTTAACTAACCCGTGACTTGTTCCTGGGGCCAACGACAGGGCTGCGAGCCCTGCAGAGGGAAGGAGTCAGTGCCTCCCGATGTCAGGGGCGGCTGTCTCCTGGGTGATGGGCCCCGGTACAGTTTCTGTTCCAGGATAAGCCTCGTTTCTCAGGGCAGGGGTTAGTTGTCACCACCCAGAAACTAGCCTCTAATGAGAAGCGGGGTGGAGGAGTGGCTGGGGGTGGAGTGGAGGACCAGACTACCTGAGACTGCACCGTGGCTCTGCCACTTCAAATCTGTGTGACCCAGGGCAAGTTACTCATCCTGTCTGAGCTGCATCTGTAAAAGGACACCGCGTTACCTGCTTTGCAGGATTATTCTGGAAGAAATATGCTAATGTATGTTAGATGTAGGTAGTGGCTCTTGGTGTAAAATGGCACATGGCATGATGCACTGGCGGTTGTCGCTTCTGTTAGGGCTCACCAAGGCCCTAACAGGTACTTCAGTGCAATTTTATCCGTCCCAGGTGGCCCGGGGTGGGGTTTAAAGTGGGGGTGGGGAGGGCGCTGGAAGCCATCCTTACCTCCCTTTCGCTTTCTCAAGCTCAGCAGAATCTGCCCTGGAAAGGAGAATTTCTGAAATGCTGACCAGTTCATTTTATTTTTATAACAATTTCTTCCTTTTTTCTTTTCTTTTTTTTCTTTTTGTTTTAAATGATTTTGATAGGGTTAGGAGCTAGTGGTTGTCATGTTTTCAAATCATCAGAAACAATGAACATAACGGGGATGGGGTAGTGTTTTCCCTTAAAAGACCCTTCTTTCCATAATCATAATAAAAATCCAGAGGACTCCACCTCTTGAGTATTTATTCTGTGAGGTCTGGACTTTGCCAGGATGAGGTAAGATGTCAGGTGGTGTCAGGGCGCCGTGTCACCGACAAGGGCGTGGCGTGTCCCCGGGTCCTACAGCAGCAGGCAAGGGTAGAGCCGGGGTCCCTGGTGCTGTGCTACCCACTGTGGCACTCAAGGCTCTGTATGTAGACTTCTTGCGGGGGGGTGTGTGGCTCCCCAGAAATGTTGCCCTGCAGCTTTGGGGAGTGGCTGGAGGTCTCCCCAGACACTCATGGGTGCCTCATGGGCAGCACCCCGAAGCCTGAGGCCAGGAGGGGTGGTGCAATGGGTTACCTGTCCTCTGGGGCTGATGGTAGCAGGCTCCCTTTAGAACTGGTTTGGGTACAAGACCTGGGGCTGCGGCTGTCTGCTGGGGACAATGTGCCTTGCAGGAGAGGTTGGGAGACAGTTCTGACTGCCACGGGGAGGGGCGGGGAAGCTGCTGCTCCCCCACCTGTGGGTAGAGGCCAGGGATGCTGCTGAACCCCACCTGAGCCCCCACTGGTGTATCCTCCACCCAGTATGAGGTGGAGAACGTCTGAGCGAAGGGGGGGTGCACTGGGCTGCTGAGTTTAAACTGTGGGACTCCCAGTGAATTAATGCACTTCAAAAAGCACAGTGTAGAGAGGAGGTAGGCAAGGGGAGGATCTGGAGCAGCAAAGAGCTGCCCAGTCCAGCCTGGGGAGTTGGGGGACCTCCAGGATGAGGTGGCGCAAGTTAGGCAAAGGGCTCGGGAACAGCGGAAGTGAATGGACTGCGAGCGACCCCCTCCGACTCCCCCGTAGCATCTGCCAGCCCCCTCCTCCCGCTGGATACCGGCGTCTCCCCGGCAGGTGGCCCACTGCTGGCGCGTGGTGCATGGTGGCAGCTGCCTTCCTCCTCGTGCTGCTCTCTCTCAGGTGTCAGGAGTGGTGTCTCGGTGACGTGCTCTGTGCCTTTAACACCCCCACCTCTTACCCCTCCCCTGCCTCCAGGCCTTCGCCCAGGGAGGCTGTGACATAGCAGGGGCAGCAGCAAGGGTGCTTGTCGCATCTGACAGAACTTATCCCACTCTGCCCTCTACCTCAGTGTATGTTCAGCCTCCACAGGAGACGAAAGCCGGGCATGGTGTCGCCTGCCTGTGATCTCCACACATCTGAGGCAGGAGAGCGGCAGGTTCAAGGCCAGCCTGGGTAACTCTGTGACTTAGCAAGACCCTGTCTCCAGACAAAAAATAAAAAAGGGCCGGGGATGTAGCTCCGCACCAAGGCCCTGGGTTTAATACCCTGTGTAGGAAACAAACAAACAGAAGAATTTCAGAGGGGCGGTCAGCTGGAGCTCAGAGACCCAGCCTCCCACTGTCTTGCTGGAGTTTTAGTAACTTTTCTTTTCATTATATTTTTACCCTACCTTCTGTTTGTGGCTGTGACACTGATTTTCCATTTGTTGTACTGGTGTAAAGGTTTCTTTTAAATTAAACTATGTGAGCGAATTTAAGTAGAAATATTGAATAAATCCTATTTAACAGTGGTGCAGGGTAGAGCAAGGATCACAAAAGTGGAAAGAAAAGCAAGATTGTTTTGGCTCCCTCCTGAGCACACTTGGTGTCTTTGAGATGTGCCTGTTTTTTTTTTTTTTTTTTGTCACAGAAGTCGCAAGGCATCTCAGCCACTTAAGTATTTTAATGATGCGCCGTTTGTGAAATTTGCTGTCAAATACCCAGAGGACCCGAGAAGTCGGTGATCATTAATTACCTTCATAGTCCCCGCTTGCTGTTAAACCTTCATAGGCATGGGGAGAGGAAAGAAAAACACTGCCGTGTGGGCTAATTAAAGCCAGTGTGACTGCTTCAGTTCTTTGAAGCTCCTCAGGGCTCCGGGAGGCGGGCGAGTGGCGGTGTTTCCCGGCTGCCTTTCTGTGACTGCCCATGGTGGCCCTGCTGGGTGTTTCTGATAAGGTTGGCATTTTTGCTCAGAAGCTTTTGGTGCTTGCAGGGCAGTGAATTCTCAGGATATCGCCAGACATGGATTTGAAGCCCGTCTTTCCCCAGATTAAAAATCCGAGCTGTGCTACCTACCGGGAGGACGTGTGTGCGCTGCACTTAGTGTGAGTGAGTGTGAGTGCAAGGGCGGGTTTTGCACTGGTGCCACAGGAACCACAGGCCCTGCACACTCTGGCTATGAACAGCAAAGGCGTCAGAGCCAGACGCGGCCGAGGAGACGGATTTGGTTTCGCACTGTTCTGTTATAAATGAGAAGGTGGAGGCACCGGGTGGGTGGGGACTTTTCCAGAGTCACACAGCTAGTTAAGAGGCAGAGCAGGACGCGGGGCTCCACTTCCTGCTTCGTAACCCGGGGTTTCAGTACCACCGGTGTGCTCTGACCCGCCCCGCCCCCACCCCCCACGATAAAATTTTAAAACGTTTGGAGAATTTCTTTTCTCTGCATAATATAGAAGTCACAATTTCCTTTCTGCCATACTGTTGTCCCCTGATTACTCAGCGGGCCTTGCTGGAGGAAGTCACTTGTCTGTGACCAGCAGAGAAACCTACACATCCATCTGCTGTGTGTGTGCCCAGGTGCACACATGTCTTCTCTCACACACCCCCTTTTATGCCAGATGGGCGGCCCATTTGTGGGCAGGACCCAGCCAGGTGCCAGGGATATTTACTCGTTGTTTCAGGGAGAGGCAGTCAATAAATGGATAACCCCCCAGTTAGTTAATTGGGATTAGGGAGTACAGGAAACAGAGCCAGGGAGCCCTGAGAGTACTCAGAACTTACGGGCATGAGTAGGTTATAGTTATATATAGAAGGGGGTGGCAAGAACTTAGGCAGAAGAAATGGTAAGTGCAAAGGTCCTGCGGTAAGAGTTTTTCCAAAACTCCAGTTTTGGCTGGAGTCCAGGGAGAGAAGGCAGGAGGGAGGTGAGAAGAGGGGAGAGGTGAGGTTGGCAGGCACAAGCCTAGGCAAGGCTGGCTTAATCAAGGTCATTTATCTTTACCCTAAGAGCTGTGGGACACTGTTGTGGGGCTGTCATCTGGAGGGGGGCTCCGTCCAGCCCTCTGAGATCAGCACAGCCAAGCTGGACTGTGTCGAGTGCCCAGAAAAGGCACAGGGAGGTGGAGGATGGCCTGAGTGTCACCCGGGAGCCCCGAAGCAGGAGACCGTGGTGCAGCTTCAGGAAGAGGTCTTCTTCCCAGCTGGCGGGCCCCGGAAGTGATCCCTGCATTTATTTACTCTATCAGTCGTTCAGCAAATGTTTATGGGTGACCTGCAAGTGTCCGGCCCTGTGGCAGGTGCTTGGCAGACAATGTAGGACCACAGTAGATGTGGACCCAGCCCTGGGGCATCTCTGAGCCCAGTGGAGAGTGGCAGGCATCCGTGAAGGTCCAGATAGGAGATATTTAGGCTTTGTGGCCCATATAGTCTCCATCCCAACGCCTGGCTCTGCTGTTGGCAGCACAACGGCAAGGTTTAGGCCCTGTGTCAGTAAGTGGGTGTGGCTGTGTTCCAATAAAACTTTATTTACAACATGCATGTAGTGTGCCTGCCCCTGGTCCAGCAAGTGGGCTGCAAATCAATAGCTGACGTGATGGCAGCGCGTTGATGTGCCGGTGGAGATGGCGGGGAGTGGGCAGACGTGCCTGTCCTGACGGGCCGCGCTGAGGAGGCGCCGCGTGAGCAGGTGTGGGAATGAAGCGACAGCGGAAGGTCTTGCACAGAGAGGGGGCAGGCACAGGGACTCGGGGCAGGAGCTGCTGGGACATGAGTGATGACGTCATCCACAGGGCTGTTGCTGGTCCGACTGGGGAGGAGCGGAGGGGAGACAGCCTGGTGCCAGGGACAAGCTGTGTTCATGGTCTGAGGTCCCATCTAAAGGGTCCAGGAAGCCTTGTTGAAGGGCATCTAGAATGGCTGACTCCAAAGCTGCTGCATGGAGACTGGAACATGGGGGAGGAGGGGGCCCCTCAGATGGGAGAGCTTGGGCGTGCGAACCTGGGGTGACACGTGGACCTTTTATCCGGGGACAGTGGGGCAGCCAGGGTGTGCTGATGGCTAGGATGTGAGGTGTGGTAAGAGCTGGGCTGGCTCCTGTCACTGCCGCTGATGGAGAAGGCAGAGGCGGGGAGCCTGGGACAGCAGGGTGAGGACAGACCGATCCCTTGCTAACTGCACAGGGGTTTCCCGGGGTGCCACGTGGGCCCCAGTGAGGGACGTAGGTCAGCAAGATGGGTGTCTGTCGTGGAAGAGTGAGGCTCGGGCCTTGACTGACAGTGTGAGCTTGGGGATGGCCGTGTCTTTAGGCGATTGGCACAGGATAATCTGGAACAACAACTTCTGCAGTGTGTGTGTGTGTGTGTGTGCGCGCGCGCATGCGCGCGCGTAGGTCTTTCGAGGTGACTGCAGAAGCTTAGGGGTAGATGCCACGATAAAGGAACTTAGATAATTCCATTTCCACTGACTTTAAAGCCTCAAGCTTAGGGGACTCTACTTAGGGAATCCTGCTTTTGGGTACCTACAGGATTTCCAAGGCTGCGTATTCCGTGTCTTGGTGAATCTCTTCCCCTCTCAGGGCCTCATAAAATGACCCAGATGAGACAGGAGTCCTGGTTCTGGATTAAGCTGCTACTTATCCTCAAGTGCGACCATGTGGGGGTCAGGTGCAGAGCCACGTGGCGTGCCACGGCCCCCCCACTGGCCCCCTCTGTGTCCTGTAGCCACATCATAAGCATAGAATGACAAGAAGGACCTAGGTCAATGTTTCTCAAGTAGTGGGACAGGAAAGGGACAGCTGGCACAGGAAATCGTTTAATGGGTTGTGACCAGCAGTGACATAAAATAACCCCAGTCAGGAGGGAGGCCAGAGGCGGCAGAGGATGCCGCAGGGTAAGTATCCCGTGAGCTGCAGGCGTGCGGGATGGCGTAGACAGGGTTGCAGCTTCAGTGAGTCTCAGCCTCCCACTACTCCAGCACATCTGGAGGTACTTGTTCCTCTCTGATCTCCATCTTCAAGGAGTTTGGGCTGAAGTGGCCTCACTTTCCCCTGGGTGATGGCCTGAGGCTCTGGTTTGGGATTTGTCGTGAAGTTTAAAAAAATAAATAAATGGCAGCAGAGAACCCCCAGCCTGTGATTGCTGTGCACGGGAGTTCTGTTTTAGAGGCTTAAAAGACCCCTCCTTCCCCCCCTTCTCTTTCCAGAAGAACCGAATGCACATAAGGTCGCCAGCCCACCCTCCGGACTCGCATACCCCGATGATGTCCCGGACTGTGGCCTCAAGCCATACAGCCCCCTCGCCAGTCTCCCTGGCGAGCCCCCCGGCCGCTTTGGAGAGCCGGATAGGGTAGGGCCCCAGAACTTTCTGAGCCCGGCCAAGCCAGCAGGGGCCTCAGGCCTGAGCCCTCGGATCGAGATCACTCCGTCCCACGAACTGATGCAGGCAGGGGGGCCCCTCCGCATGAGAGACGCCAGCCTCCTGCTGGAGCAGCCGGCCCTGGCCGGGGTGGCCGCCAGCCCGAGGTTCACCCTGCCTGTGCCCGGCTTCGATGGCTACCGCGAGCCGCTTTGCTTGAGCCCTGCTAGCAGCGGCTCTTCTGCCAGCTTCATTTCCGACACCTTCTCCCCCTACACCTCGCCCTGTGTCTCGCCCAATAACGGCGGGCCAGATGACCTGTGTCCCCAGTTTCAAAACATCCCTGCTCATTATTCCCCCAGAACCTCGCCAATAATGTCACCTCGAACCAGTCTCGCCGAGGACAGCTGCCTGGGCCGCCACTCGCCCGTGCCCCGTCCGGCCTCCCGCTCCTCGTCACCTGGTGCCAAGCGGAGGCATTCGTGTGCAGAGGCCTTGGTTGCCCCGTTGCCCGGAGCCTCACCCCAGCGCTCCCGGAGCCCCTCACCACAGCCCTCATCTCACGTGGCCCCCAGGGACGACGGCGCCCCGGCTGGGTATCCCCCCACAGCTGGCTCAGCCGTCCTCATGGATGCCCTCAACAGTCTCGCCACGGACTCGCCTTGTGGGATCCCCCCCAAGGTGTGGAAGACCAGCCCAGACCCGTCGCCGGTGTCCGCCGCCCCAGCCAAGGCCGGCCTGCCCCGCCACATCTACCCCGCGGTGGAGTTCCTGGGGCCTTGTGAGCAGGAGGAGAGGAGAAACTCGGCTCCAGAGTCCATCTTGCTGGTGCCGCCAACTTGGCCCAAGCAGCTGGTGCCTGCTATTCCCATCTGCAGGTGAGTGTGACTTTGAAAAATCATCTATCCCGGGAGTTGGTTTTAAGGGGTGGTTTCCTGGTTAGGAGCATGGAATTTAGAATTGGGTGGACTGGTTGAAGTCCTGGCCTTGCCACTTAGAGGGAATTTAAATTTCCTGAGCTACAGCTTTCTCATCTGTAAAATGGACATCATCAGTGCCCTTAACCAGCAAGTGGTGGTTAGGAGGGTATAGCCAGATGATTGCTCATAGGCACTGATTGTGCCAGTGGTTTTATAGGTACTTGGAAGATAGTAGTGAACTCAACAGGCAAAAATTTCTGTCTGTATGGAGCTGACATTCCAGCAAGCACACAGCAAGCCTTAGTATGCAAAGTCTACCTCCTTATAGGAAGAACTGGTATTTGTTGGTATCTGCTATATGTGTTGGTACTATGCTCAGTGATAAATATGGGAGATTTAAAAAAATAAAATGCACAAGTCTGAGTCCTCAAGAAGCTAAGATCTTGGTGGTTTTAAGAGATACATATAGATAGCAGCGTATAGGCTTTGAGATTGCTGAGGACTGAATTTGAGTTTTTCTCTGCTTTCACTTCTTGTATGAGCATCTCTGGTGCTGACCTCCTATTTTTAGTATATGTGCTGCTGAAGTGAGCACATGGTGTTGACCTTCTGAGGCTGTGCCTGTGGCAGACATTACTAATCAAGACTTTCACTGAGCACCTTTTGGATGCTGTGGCTAGAGCAGACATTACTAGTCAATCAGGATCTCTCACTTTTACTAGTCTCTTTCTAGCCTATTTCATTTCCCATGGGATGAAGGTAATAGTATCTGTCTTGTAGCCATTTTCCCCAAGGATTAGGTTGAATGACATTCTTCTTTTTCTTTTGGTACTGGGGACCGAACACACAACCCTGCCAGGCAGGTACTTAGGCCAGTGAGCTAAATCTCCAGCCCTATTTTTTTGAGACAGGGTCTCACTATGCAGTTCAGGCTGGCCTTGAACTCACTTTGTAGCCCAGGCTGATCTTGAACTCACAACGGTCCAACTGCCTCAGCCTCCCAAATGCTGGGATTAAAGGTATGTGCCACCACGCCTGACTAAATGACATTCTTGGCATAGAGGCTGCACAAAATAAGAGTCAGGAAAAGAATGGCTGCTATTATAGGAGAATCTAATTCTTAGAGAAGTGCTTTTTCATTGCTAGGCCTTATGTCAGGAGACTGATGTGACAGCCTCTACAGAAACGATGACAGCATCAGTAACTCCCAAGGTGTAGAGTAACGGCAATGACGTTAGTAGCCGTTAGAACTGAAGGGTGCTTTCTGTCTGGCAGTAGACTCCTAAGTGCTCTCTATGTGTCGTCTCACTTAATTCTTTCCTGGACTCAGTTTGGCATTATTTAGCATTATTTTTGTTTTGCTTTGTTTTCATTTAGATGATAAGAAAAAGAGGTGACCAGGCCAAGGGCAGATAGGTATCATTCTCTCTGCTCTGTTGGGTGAACTCCTTGAAGGCTTGTGCTATCATGATCATCCCTGAGGTTTTCAGACTTGTTTTTTGCTTTAGCAAATGGAAACCTTTATTGAGTTGAATGCCATAATGGATAGAGGTAGGGCAGTTTTGATTGATGTGGGGATGAGGACGGCCGTGGGCCCTGCCTGTGGGGCTTTGCACCTGCCTCCCCCAGACCAAAGCAGATTGAAGGCAGCATCCAGTCTAGCGTTCCTCTAATATAGGTTCTAGAACTCTGGTGCCACTGTCGGTTATTTGGTGTTAGGTTTCTGGGTTAAACCCAGGTCGTGGCAGCCTTCTCTGAGCCTTTATAGCACATGGATGGGCGGTGATTTTAAAGACCATTTGACTCCAGAGTTTTGAGTTCTGGGGCTGAAGATTCACAGAGCCACCTTAGGAGATGCTGATCTAGGCTGACCCCTGGTCCAGACTAAGCTGTTGGGCTCAGAGAGGTGAAGCAACAAACCTGAAATCATCAGCTAGTTGGTGGCCACATTGGAAAGTAGCACCTGGGATTCCTGCCTTTTTGTTCTTTCTGCTAGAGATCAGTCTTGAAACCATGATTTTATCTGGTAATTCAGGGTAAAGGGTGAAATATGATTACAGTAAGTCTGTTGGAGGCACTGTAAAGTCCTCTTTTCTCCATTCTGCTGCTTGATCTGAGAGGTTGTGAGTGTTAGAGTCTTTTAGTTCCTAGTAGGTGCCAATCTGTGCCAGCCAACCTGATATTTGCAAACATTTCCTATAAGGTCGAAAGATTGGGTATGGGGGGATGTCATGGTGACACGTCTTTCATGAGGGCAGCTGGGGACAGCTTGGACTAGGGCTGAAATTAAAGTGCAGGACTTCAGGCTGGTTCTGGTGGCCTAATTCTTAAAATAGTATTTCCATGTCAGACATTTATCTCAGAACCAAACAAGGTTAGAAATTAGAACTTGGTGATATCTCAGTAAGTCTTTGACACACTAACATTTTTTGCTACTATAAAACATTATCAATTCAGAGTTGAAGTGGGTGGAGTTTTTAAACTTATTTTACAAGCTTAAAGATTCCAATTTGCATACGTGATAGAAATAGGTGTATTTAACGTGGGCGTCACGTTGACTGTGGGCGGATCTTGGTGGCCTCTTGACACTGTCACCAAGGTGGAAGGGAAGGAACTTTGCCCTGAAACCGTGGGGTGATGGAGGCATGGGGTGCTTGGAAAGAAGGGGTGGAGGTACTCTTGCACAGTGAGGGTACAATTTTGAGTGGGATTATACTGTATGTTTAAGTTGGACTCTGACACTGACAGAGAAGAGGGAGGTACCACCCCCAGCCTCTGCCGATCTCCCTCTGTCCCTCGATGATAGAAACGGGGATGGGACTGGCTTCATTGCCCACGTGTCACTCAGTCCAATTGATAATGTCAGCTGCTTACAATTCTAAGCTAAGTGGGAACGAATATTGTGACCAGGCGAATGATTTCTGCCTCCATGAAGAATCAGGGCAGAGTGACACAAATCTGTGCATATTCAACTTCAGAGCTACTTTGGATATTCAATCCTGATTCGAAATAAAGCTGCCCATTCTTTCACTCATTTGTTCACCTACTTATCCATCTACCCGTCTATTCATCCACACATCCACCCACACACCGAATGTTCCATGGCAGGAATAGTTGCAGAGCAATTCCATAAGTGAGATTTTCTTGGAATTATTCAAATAAATTAGCAAATTAAGAGGCAGTGTGGAGGGATGAGTGATGCCCAGAACTTGGAGTCAGGAGCCCAAAGTTGAAACCTTGACCATATCTCGTCGTGAGGAAATGTCTTTGTTCTGCCAGGCAGGGAGGAGTTTAGACAGAGTTACCAGACCTTGGTCAGCTCCCCAGTGATGTAATACTGAGCATATAGGTCAAGCACCTATCATATGTTAGACAGCATTGAGCCCATATAAGAAAATGAAACTTGAGGCATCCATTGCTCAAAGATCTTCCAGACAAACATATATGTGAAGGTATTTATCTCTGGTACCATAGCCAAATTAGAGAATTTATAGACACATAGTTGACACATAGAATATACTACAGGAAACATACTATAGTTAATATCTTTCGAGCATTTTTTTGTGCTAAATCCTGAACAGGATTTCAGTATCTCATTTCATAGTTGAGGAAACCAGGACCCAGGGCATTTGCTCAAAGTTACCCAGGTAGTGGGTGGTAGAGTTGGGGCTCGAGCTTGAGTGTGTAACTCTAGTCATGCAATTGAGATTTATTCTTCCTTTGGTGTTAGAAGGTGTGAGTGGTTTGACTCATCCATGCCCAAACTAGAGACCTCTTTGTGGTTAGGTGACCCATCATTTATTGATCCAGTTAGTAATGACTGTGGCTGCGAATGACCTCTACCCCAAATACACTTCTAGATGAGATCATCAAAAATAGATTTGAGAGCTGTAACAATTGTCGGATGCCATCCATTCCATTTGCCACGTGGTTATAAGCAATGATGAATAAGAGAGATGAAGTTCTTGCTTAAAGTCTCATGACAAGTGAGGGACACGTGTTTCTCCAGATTGCCACTACGTAGTCTTTGTCACATTAACCCTCTGGAAAAGGAAAACATCCTTGCCAAAGAGTGGGTTTTTTTGGCAGGGGGAGGGGTGCTGCTCTTCACATTTCCCAAAGGAAGCAACGACAGCAACCAGAAGCATGCTGAACCTGACATATAATGAAATTAGCTACATATATTGAGAAGCTGGTCTCCTTGTCTTCATGAGGATGAAAGAGAAAGCAAAGAAAAAGATGTCTACCTTGAGAAGAGCCCTGCCTGTCATGCCTAATCAATACCAATCTCTTCAACACCCAGCGTTTTGTTCATGTCCTGGATACAATTTCCAGAAAAGGGGCCATTTACATTTATTGTGTGTAAGTGGGTGACTGCTTCTGGTTTAACTGTAAACATGACCGGCTCCTTTTCTTTCTCAGCATCCCAGTGACTGCATCCCTCCCTCCACTCGAGTGGCCACTTTCCAATCAGTCGGGCTCCTATGAGCTGCGGATCGAGGTGCAGCCCAAGCCACACCACCGGGCCCATTATGAGACAGAGGGCAGCCGGGGGGCTGTCAAAGCTCCCACAGGAGGTCACCCTGTGGTGCAGGTACGATCGATTCTCTTCTTTGTCACTAGGTGGTTCATTTCTGAGCTGCTGTTTGTAGCACAGAAGGCCAAGGTGTGTGTTTCAGCCTCTGACTACTTGGAGGGATGAGAGACATTTTGAGTTGGATCAGAGTCAGAAGCTAACCTGGCTATCAGAAGCCTGAGAGGAAAGATGTTTTTGAGCTAGATAAAGATAAAATGATAGTCACATGCAAGATTCTTCCCTGTTCTTTCTGATTATGAGATGGCTAGCATTTTGCAGAAGTTTGTGTGTTGACAGACGGTTTCTAAAACCATTGCCTTAAGTTTCCTGTAACAGCCCATCAGGGAAAAATAAAACTCTTGGAAAATACAGGAAAGTAAGAAAAATTAAACTGGCATGTCATCAAATTATTTAACATAATTGTTATTATTATTTTGATATATTACCTGCTATCGTATTTTCTAATAACAAGCCTCACTCTCTTACTGTATATACTTGATGCTAAAATGAGCGTGTAGTTTGAACTCTGATTTTGAAAAACTTGTGTGCACGTTCTTGCTTTTTCTTTCTTTCTTTTTTGCGGCACCGGGGATTGAACTCACAACCTCGCGCCTGGCAGACAGGCGCTTAAGTCACTGAGCCAAACTCCTGGCCCTGGTTTTTTGAGGCAGGGTCGCACTATGTAGCTCAGGTCGGCCTTGCGCTCGCGTTGTAGCCCAAGCTGGGCTCGAACTCACAACGCTCCTCCTACCTCAGCCTCCTGAGTGCTGGGAGTCAAGGTGCCTGGCTCTTGTTTTTTCTTAATCAGTATCCTTTGTCTGTGGCTTTTGATGTAACTTGAGAATTTTTTTTTTTTTCCCAAATAAGTGGAGAAGTGTGCTTTTTCTCCAAAATAATTAGAGTGAAATATTGTTGGTAATTGTGCAGTCTGATTAACCAGGAACTACTGACTGGTGCCCACCAACTAGCTTGATAAACCAGGATCGCCAGTTTATTTACATTAATGTAACTCTTGTGTCTGTGTGTTTGCCTTAAGGTAAAGTATTCTATGACCAAAAGCTTAATCCGTTGTGTATACCAGAGCCCCTGGGAGCAAATTTTTGGGGACCCTAAAGAATACTTAGAAACTGTATATAACATGAGTAAACTCCAGGCAAACAAAAACTCCAAACCCTAGAATCTCCACAAGGGCTCTGATGTGTACTCCTGGTAAGGACTTCTGGGGTAATAGTAAGAATTTATAAATCCTGGAAATTACTTTTTCTAAGTCTAACACTGAACAATGTTAGAATCTGTTTCTATTCTTTGATTTTTTTCCCCCCCTTGACTATGAGTCACATCTTCTCTTTCTTTGTATATCTAGTAGTCGTTGACCCTGGCATTGTGATAATAGTGTATCTTGAATCTTGTAGCCACTCTGGATTTTGTTATCTTCCCCTTAAAGGCAATACAGTGACTGGCTGATCTTGAACTTGTGCAGTGTGCATTCAATATTTTATTTTTCGAGGTGGAATTGTGGAGGGTCCAATTCATTCCTAACTGTGAAGCGCAACCTCTGAATTCCTTCCTGTGTGGATCTAGTTGAGGGCTGTCTCTAGGCCCTAGCTGGCAGGACTGGAGTAGCCTTACTCTAAGGAGAGTGCTTATGTAGGAGGCCAGACTGTGTGAACGCATGGTGTGGGGGTCTCCACACTGGTGGGCTGGAGCTACAGTGTGCTAACCCTGCTCCACCTCTAGTCTCCCATCCACCCTGTAGGGCCTGTGGTCTCTCCCTGTGCTGACACAGCCTGACCCTTGGCCAAGGCCTCAAGGGCCCTGGAGCTGCCACCTTGCCTCTGATGTCTTGCCATGGATTGCAGCTGCTTCCGCAGCCCGGGAAGCTTACTCTGCCTTTAAGCTCAGTGGACCCCCATGCTCCGCTCCAGCCTCAGCCCTAGCCCTGCATGTGGTGAGGGAGGCAGCCCTTTCCCGGGCAGTGGGTCCAGGGGAGCACAGCTTCCTCCCCCAGGGCCGGCAGCTTGATGCTGGGTGCTATGCGGGGCCTGACACCTGTGGCTTCAGGTACTTTTGTCCTGTGTTGCTGGGAACGCTGGTCTGTCTGCTACCACTTTCTCTGCAGCCTTTGAAAAATGCTTTTTGCCCAAGAAAGTCTTCCTGTCATTGCCAACCCATGCTGAGCTGTCTTTGGAGGGGTCCACCTGGGCTGCGAGTTGCTGTGAGACTGTTGGAATCACAGCTTTTGGAAGTAATGGCAAAACTCATTCAAAGCAGATTAGGAGAACAGTCTGTTCCAGGAGGCTTCCAAGATACTGTCCAGAACCAGGGTAGGAGCCCGAGTTCAGGCATGGCTGGCTTGGGAAGTCTGGGCCCAACATGTCTTTGCTTGCTTAGTCTCTCTACTCAGTTCACTCTGCACGTGTTTGTTGAGTGCCTCCTGTGTTTATGCTGTGTCCCGTGGTGCTGAAATATGAGGAATAATTAGAAGTTGTGGCCTTTCTTTTGTGGGGCTCATAGTGGGGAGAGACGTTGATTAATCACACAAATGGGAGAATTATAAACTGTGGCAGGTGGAGTGAAGGATGTGTGTGAGGAGCTTGGGACATGTAAAACTGAGGAGTTGGTGCAGATGGGGGAAGGGCATCAGAGACTGGGGCCGAGAGTGCATAGGGGGAGTGGCATGTGCAAATGCCCAGGGGCACAAAAAGATGGACTTCATCCTAGGGACTGAAGGAGGCCAGTATGACTGGGGCATAAAGGAAGAGGGAAGAGAAGTAGCACGGGGCCAGAGCATGCAGGGCTGGGTCAGGGAAGAGACCAGGAAAGACACATGGTCTGATCAGCCTCTGACGGGACCCCGCTCTGGCTGCTCCACTGGCAGGGTGGGGGGAGGGGGTGGTGGTAAGAGTCAAGGTCTGGGGAGGAGTTAGGCTCTTTCTGGAATCTCCATCCATTTTAGGCTGTGGGTTATCTTTTCACTGATCATTCAATAAATGTTTATTGAGCACTTACTATGGAGCAGGCCCAGCGCTGCACTCTGGGATGTCCTAAGGACAGACCAGGCAGTAAGTCTCACCCCGGTGAGCCTATGTTTTAGCAAGATAGCAATAAACCCTCAGTGCAACCCTGATCCCAGCGCTGAGCACGTGTTAACCTGCTTAATCCTCACAAGAGTGCTGTAAAGCCGGCATGGTCAGATCCAGGGGAGGCCGTGAAACTGTTTGCAGTCCTGGTTGTTCAGTGGTGGAGCCAGGCTTTGGACAATGGAAACTCTACTTGGTGCAGGGCTTTGCGGGTCATGCGCGTCTCTGCAGATGGCTCTGCCTCCCCCGTCACTGGTGCGGAGAATGTCACGTAGGAAAGGCCTGCACGTCCTGCCTGCTGCTCCCCCCCCACCCAGGTCGACAAGCTGTCCTGGGGCGAGCCCCAACCCTGGCCCCCAGCTCATTGGAGCCACTGCTGATTCTCAGGGGATCCTCGCGGGCCCTGGTTGCGGGGCGCTCCGGGGCCATGTGAGAAGCTAGGCTCAGTGCAGCTGTCCAGAAATAGAAGCAGATGTGGAGATAGCAGTGGAGATCAAAAGAGAAGCCAGGAGAAGCAAGTAGCTGAGGTACAGAGCAGGAAGGAAGAACGCAGCCCTGCAGGCACCGGCAGGGACTCTGCGCTGTTTGTGGGGGCCAGAGTAGGGGCAGGGAAGGCTCCAGAGAAGGAAACCGGCCCACGAGGAGTCCCAAGGGTGCTTACAGCTACTCCTGAAGTCTGTGTGTCCCTCAAGGACCCAAGCCTCCTCTGATCTGTAGCTTTGAAAACCCAGTGTATGCTTCAAAAATCTGCAGTCAAAAGATGCAAAGTGGATTTTTTAAAAAAATCATTTAGTAGATGATTCTCTTCAAAATGAAAGGTGCTAATCCCTGAGTTTTAGTGTAGGAAGTTGGTTTTTAAAAACGAAAAGAAAGCTCTGAGCTGGGTGTGGTGGTGCATGTCTATAATCCCAGCATGCCAGGAGGCTGAGGCAAGAGGGTTGCAAGTTCGATCCCAGCCTGGACAGTTTAGGGAGACCTTGTCTCACAATAAGAAATAAAAAAAGAGTTCAGGATGTAGCTTAGTTCAAAGACTCTGGGTTCAAACCCTGGTACCACACGAGAAGGAAAAAAAAAAAAAAAGAAAGAAAAAAAAATTAAAAAAAGGAAACCCTGCTGAGAAGTGGAAGAGAGGGTCTCGAGATGCTGCTGCTTAAGCGGGTGAACAGCCCCATCCGATGGGGGGCAGGGCTGCCTTTTCTGCCCGACCCAGGCAGGGCCCGCGACTGCTCTGTGCCTGTGCTCGCCACGTCCGCGTCTGTTTCTGTGCCCCGTGCGGCCACACGGTCCCCACCCCTCTCCCATTTGCCACGTTATAGAATTTCAGTTTCTCGTATGCCTGGTGATTTTAAGCTCATCCTTATATAAGGAGATGAGCGCGAGCCTGCTTCTTCCTCCTTGAAGGGAAAAGTAGCAAGTGTACGTGTGTGCTAGGCACAGATGGGGTTTTGTTGTCGCTGTTCTTTTCTTTCTTTCCTTTTTCTTTTTCGAATGTACCTTGCTCTTAGAAGAAAGTTTGTTCCAATGCCCTAAGTGTTTTTGGGTCTCCTGGCTCAGTCACTGGACCAGGGTTTTAGGGTGGACCTGCTCTGTGGCTGGCACTTTGCTAGGCACAAATATCACAGTGCTCAGGGCTGCTCGAGGGAGGAGGTGGACATGGGGGTGCATTAGGGATGCCCTCGAGATTAGATGGGGGCCCCTGGCTTCACGATAAGAGGTGATGGCTGATTCTCAGCTCACCCAGTGGATCCATAAGTCATGGTATCACCCCAGCAAAACCAAGCATGCCAAGAAGTGGTGCTTGGAAGATCTATGGAGTGAGGGTCTTGCCGAGGAGGTGACTGCCAGCAGAGATGGATGGTGTCCTCCCTGTCTCTGTCTCAGGATTCAATGCATGGAGTACAGCACATGCAAAGGCCCTGAGGCAGATCTGCTGGAGGCCAGGGCCACTAGAGTTGAGCTCAGAGGTGATGGTTGGTAGACCCAGGGTGTGCAGGCCTCAAAAGCCAAGGTGAGGGGCCCAAGTGTTATTCCAGCATGGGGGGAGGACAGCGATGGCTTTTGGGTAGAGGGGGAACATGAGTAAGATGTAGCTTAGACTTCTGCCTGTGAACAGCTTGGAGGAGTTAGAGTTGAAGCAGGGAGTTTTTTGGGCTGTGTCCCTGTCAAGGGAAGATGAAGCGGTGAGGATTAGGGGTTGCGGTGGAGGGGACAGGGGACAGGGGACAGGATGGCTCTGTGGTACGGCCTGCAGGACTCAGGAGTGGGAGGAGGGGGTGGGCGGGCCACCTGCGTGGATGATGGCCCAGCACCTGGGGTGCTGGTGAGCTCACTTCGGGGTATGGAATAGGACCGGCAGGCTCTTGGCGGCAGGCAGTGGAGTAAAGGGGCCGAACCGGCTGAACTTCGAGGGGCAGCAGGAGAGGTCAGGAGCAGAGCCCAGCACACCGTGCGCGGCACCCCTGTTCAGGTCCTGTAGGTTGTGCCGTGTGGCATTGTGGGTCCCCCGTGGTCAGGTTTACAGCCCTGTACCCAGGGGAACTAGGAATCTGAATTTTTATGTGAATTTTCAGCTTTCAAAGTTCTTTCCACTAAATCAGACTTGGGATTAGATTGGGCTCAAGGTAAATGTCCTCCGAGCATGTCCTCCACCGTAGTACGAAATGCGCTACTTGAAGCTTTCAAATAGGAAGCGGGGTGACAGAGATGCTGTATGCATGAGGTTTCTAAGAATCGTCCGGTTTGAGGATGGTACTGTCGCAGCCTGATCCTGGTAACCAGCCCTATAGAGCTCTAAATCCCGCTAACATGGACAAGTCCGGGCTCCTTCAGCAGGGCCTGGGAGCCTGCGTCCGCTGGCCGGACATGTGTGGCTATCACACGAGAAGGGACCACTTGAGTCACCCCAGGGAAGCAGCCTTTTGGCTGGCGAGCCCTGTGTCTGGCCTGGGTTCCACTTTGGGGTGGGGCAGCATACACAACACTTCATTCAATGCGGTTTGGCAGAGATGGACTTCGTATGTTTCCCCGCTCCTGGAGGACGACCTTTGTAGCACTTTGTCACCTAGTCCCTTCCCGGCCACTTCCACACCCTGTGACCATGTTCCGCACAGTTTCCTGGGGAGGATGTCTTGCTGCATTCCTCGCCTGTCCTTTGGCTGGGGCTCTGCCCCTCGCTGGGACGTGTTCTCAACTGAAAGAATGAGCAGAAGGCTGTTCTTGTCCTTAGGCAACAGCCAAGAACAGTGATCTAGATTCTTCCCAGTAGGGGTTGAGCCGCATGGAGAAAACCCTGGGTAGCTCCATCAGGAGGAATTCCTTGCAGGGTTGGAGCCTGTTTGCCATCTCACCTGGCAGTGGCGATGAGCTTTGCAGAATGAAGGGTGGGACCCGAAGGCACCTGTCCAGGTTGCAGCCTGTCCCCCCAGGAGACCAGCAGAGCCTCTAGCTTTGATCATGTAAATCGAGTTGTGGGACTGCGGCTCGCTGTTGGATTTAGCCTTTGCACTACCTGGGAATCGCTTCACACTGTATTTGGGGATGGGCAGAAAGAAGCCAGCTGGGTTTTCTCCTCCCCAGGCAGAGCTGGACTGTGACAGCGGGCTTCGCCCTCTGGCAGCTGGCCAGGCCTGCTGGCTTCTATGGGACCGATAAGGCGAGCCTCCCCTGCTTCCTTTCAAGACACGCGACAGGAAGCTGGTCTTGCTGATGCTAATTTGTCTTGATGAGGGCTGCTGCCTTGGTTCAAAGGACCTTTTCTGACAGGGAGAGAAAGAGGAATGAGGTCAGCGAGGTGGCTCAGGCCCAGGGAGAGGGTGGAGGAGGTGTCTTTCCACGGCTGGGGAACCCTCTGCCCACTGCTTTCTTCACGCAGAATCTGCCAGGCACCTACTGTGTGCCAGGCGCTGGCCATGGCAGTGAGCGAGCAGCTGGCAGCAGCACCCTGGGACACCGCCTTGTCCCTCCGCCGAGTCCCTGCACCCTGCTTCTGGCCACGGTGGTGAGGAATGGAGACCACGCTCGCTGAGCTGTCCTTTGAGTGACCCAGTTTGTCCCTGCAGCCACGCCGTGGGGTAGAGGTGGTAGAATTACCGCGCTCGTCTTACAGACCAGGAAACTGGGACACGGAGCGGGGAGGCAGCACAGCTGGTGTCAGCCCCAGCCGGTGGCCGCTGTGCTTGGTTTGGGCTCCGAGTCAGAGGCAGAGGCCACTCTGCGGACAGGTCTCGCTGCCTGGCGGAAGTCGTTGGGAAGCAGGCGTTGCTGACACTGGTGGGCTCTGGGACTCCGTCGGTTCAGGTGCACAAGGCTGCAGTGTCTTTCTTTACAAAGGAAAGGTCACCTTTGCCTTTCAACGTGGGCGCTAGGCATGGTGACGCAATTCTCTAATCCAGCTGCCTGAGAGGCTGAGGCAGGAGGAGCCCAGGTTCTAGGCCAGCCTGGCCAGCTTAGTGAGACCATCCCAACATAAAAAAGAACAATTAAAAGGGCTGGGGAATGTATCTCCATAGTGGAGTACTTGCCTAGCATGCTCGAGGCTCTGGGCTCAGTTCTTCGGACGCCCCCCTACCCCAAAGATAAAAAGCAGTTTGGGTACTGACCCAGGGACTTTGGTCACTGAGCGGCCCTTAAGCCATTGCTCTCTTGCTGAGAAGTGTGGCGGCGGAGGCACAGACCTGGGCCCTTTGAGCTCTGTGCGGATTAGACCTGCTCCCTGCGCCTGCTCGGCTGTCTGTGCCTTAACTGGGTCTAGACCAAGGGGAGCCCGCAGCGCAGGAGGCCATTTGTGCACACACTGTGTGCCACACACGCACTCCTCTCTGCTCCTGGTGACCACACTGCGTCTGGGCTCTTGCTGCTCCCTTTCGATGGGTAGAGAGCACAGGAAGTGCCCAGAACTGCCCAGCACTGGGCCGGGGAGCAGGGCAGCCCTGACCGTGGCTTTAGCCTCTGGCCCACGCGCTCCCCTCATTCGCTGATTCAGCATCTGCCTGCCGCCAGCCACTCTGCTCTGAGTCCAGGCACAGAGTGTGTGCACACGGACGGCGTCTGGGGACTTGGGGGGTCTCCCCCCGGGGGGGCTGACGTGAGGTAAGGCGGGACAGGCTCAGGACAGGCTCCTCTGCTGTGCCCAGGCCAGGTGCCAGGTTGGCCAGGTGACTTGGGCAGGGGACCCAGAGCTGGGCGTGCGGATTCTGCCCTCCACGTGCCTCCTAATGGTGCAGCCAGGGGAAGCGGACACCTGCGGGGTGGAGGTGGGTCTTCGCGCACCTGTCAGCCACACATGTGAGGGAGGGGAGACTGTGACCGTGCCCAGGAGCCCCTCGCCGTGTCACTCTCACAACCCTCGGACTGTGGCGTGAGAGGCGCCCCCACGTCCCCAGCTGGCCCCGAGGTCGGGGTGCAGGGTGGAGAGCTCCTTACTGAGCATGCAGCATTTTCTAATTTGGGGCCATGAATGATGAGACTCCAAACCGCCTCGGAAGCTGCCAGCTGCCTCCTGCACGGAGCCATGAAGGGGGCCACGGAGGGGTAGGGCAGGAAGTGGGGGCCGGCAGCCTCTCACTCGGCCCTGTCCCCTGCACCCTGGAGACGGTGCGGGTGTCAGAGCTATTCATTCTCCACCTCCCGGAAGCCCAGGCTGACGCTGGCCATGGTCATATCTGTTTATGGAGCTCACTGTGTGAGCGGCAGGTCACAGGGTGGCCTCTGCCCTGGGAGCCAGGAATCGAGGCTCAGTGGTGTCGAGGGACATCCCCAGGGGCACTTCCTTCATCATTTGTGACCGACATGCCCAGTCGGGTCCTGGGGCCCAGCTTCGGGAGGCGGTGGTGCTCTTATGAACCCCATGCATGCACCAGGAGACGGAGACTCTGAGGAACTCAGTGCCTTTCCCGTGTCCCTTCGAGCTGGCCTCGGTGTGCAGGTCCAGGTGCTGCCTCTTCACGGTTTTTCTTCTGAGCCAGGAGCACCCTATTAGGATGAACGAAAAGGACAGCATCCTCGGTTCTTTGGAAGTGTGGCTGTCATGCTGGGTACCGAGCTGGGATGGCTGGGAGTGAGATGCCACCGGTGCCACTGGCAGGGGCACCTGTCTTTCTCTGTGGGCGGCTCGGGGGAGCAACTCTTGTCCTTCTGGAGAGCTGGGCCGTGACATGGTGACAGTCCCAGCCCTACAGGGGAGCAATCCTGCCTTTGTGGCCCCGACATGGTGGAGCTGCCTTAGCCAAGCCCTGCACCCTACGCCTCGAGCCACCGCCTAGGAGAGCAGGTTCTCTGCGCTTGGATGTGGGCTTCCAGACAGTCATGCACACACAGGTGTAAACATGCATACATGTAAATTAGACGTGTTCTCTCTATAAATACACGTGTGTATGTGTATATATATGTCTCATGTATCTAGACACACACATATCTGTGCTCCCTGCATTTTTGTTGAATGACTTATTTTTTTCTTCTTAAACTCAGGAAAATAATAAAGGAACTAAAAAGCAGCCTTCATTACCTCGAGTGAGCTACTGCTCTTGCTTTGGTGTATTTCTTTTAGCCTTTATTTCCTGTGTCACACACTCATGTTCTGGGACCAGTTTTGGTCCTTCTGACAGCATCGGGCCCCTGTCAGGTGATTTTGATGACACTTGGGGGAAAACTAGCATTTGCCACATAAGACTGGACGTTGCTTTGCCGACTTGCTGTGTGTAAATGGATACACACCTCCCGATACTTCTAGGCAATGCTTAGAGATACAGAGAGGTTAGGTGACTCGCTTAAGGTCACAAAGGAAGTGGGTGAACCACAAAGTGAACCTAGGTGGTCTGGCTCAGAAGCTCACACTGTTACTTTCTCAGGCCATGAAGAAGAACCAGAAATCCCTAATGACCCTGAGATAATTTCCCAGGTGGCTCCCAGGGGGCTGTCACTGATGCTCAAGTATTTTTGAAAAGTTCAGAAAATAAATTTAGTCCAGTCAAACCTCACGGCAGTGTCTGCCTGTCAGGCCACCAAGGCTCCTTCGTGGCCAGGTGGAGGCAGGGCAGCAGTCACCCCGAGGGCAGGTGCAGCCTTCCCAGGTTTTGGGGATCTCTCGTGGGCTCCAGGCTGAGGGCAGAACTCAGGAAAGCCTGGGTGCCCACATTCAGCCTCGAGGGGCGCTGGCTCCTGAGGGTGGACAGGTGCTCGGACCTGCTGTCCGAGGGCTGTGGGACCCATCTGACCGTCCTCGGCTTTGGTGCAGGTTGTTCTTGCTGTACTAGCAGCCTGAGCTTGAACAAGGAGGATCCGACCTCCGGGAGCCTCAGTTTCCCCAGGAGCAAGTTGGAGTGGACGTTCAGAATTTTTACGGGAGCAAATGAGATACACGTGCGAAGCCCTCCCTAGTGCAGCCCTGATTGCCCTCAGCCCTGGTTCCCTTTATAAATTAGTTTTGTGGGAGATGCATCGATATGGTGTGGGATTTGAGAAGTATAAGCCACAGCAGGGCGAGGTCTCCCTGTGTGACCTGGCGACGGCCACCTCTTCCTGAGGCCCCCGCACCGCCCGTTTCTCGAACATCCTTTCGGGGAGGCCCTGTGTGTGTGCGTGCTTGTGTGCGTGGGCCTCGTCGCCACCGTCCTCAGCGTCGCAGTTCGTGAGGGACTTGGCAGGATGCCCAGCACATCTGAAATTCCGAAGAAATGATCAAGGCAGCTCTATTGTTGAGTGTGAAAAGGCGCCGTGTTTTGACTTTCTGCACAGGCTTGCAGCAAAGCTGAGCCCATCTCAGCACTGTTTGTTTAACCAAATAGACCTTCGCCCGTGCAGCTGGAGCTCCTGCTAAGGCACCCCATCTTCCCAGGGATGTTTACCACCTGACTGCTCATTCGTGTGTCCTGGGGAGTGCAGTCTTGGGAACCTGCGTCAGGTGAATGTTAAGAAACCTCAGATCCACCTGGTCCCAGGCCGAGGCGCCTGGAGGGAACCCTCAGCACACATTCGCGTCAGCGCACGTCTGTCTACTTGTCCTCCCACTGTCCCCTGGAAGGTGGCGCAGCACAGGTGAAGTCTGAGCACTGAGTGACCCAGAGAAAGGCACGGGTGCAGTTGAGATGTAGCCAGGCCAGTTCCTGCGGGGCCAGGAGCGGGTTTCCTGGCGTCTTCTGCTGATCCGCGAAGCGTTGATTAGCCCTCTGCCATCTGCCCGAGCCTGTGCAGGGGACTTCCAGGTCAGCGGCACGGACACGCCTGGGCACGTGTTAAAATCACAGTCTCAGCCCCCGCTGAAGCATGCGGAGTCAGAGCCCACAGGTTACGCAATCCCCAGACCGTCTCTGTGCAGGTTACAGTCTGCTCTGCAGCGCACCACCCGCCTTTCTAAATAAAGTTTTATTGGCACACAGCCGTGCCATTGAGACACCTGTTGTCTGTGGCAGCTTCTGTACTGCTAACAGCAGGGCAAGTCCTTCGTGACAGAGCCTGTCTGGCCTGAAGATCTGGCTTCCTGGTGGAGGGAGGCTTGTGACAAATCTACAGTCTGTTGGGTGATAGGAAAGCAGTAAGAAGAAGGCAGGAAAGGGACAGAAGGGGCTGTGGGGTGGTGAGGATGCTATTTATAGGACTTCTTGAAGAGGCGACATTTAAACAATTTTGAGTGCAGTGAGGGAGTAAGTTGTGTCATTATCTTGGAGAAAAGTGTTGTGGCCATGAGGAATAGCCAGTGCAAAGGTCCTGGGGCAGGTGGCCATCCTGGGCATCAGAACAATGGTAGGAGCGAGGTAGGTCCGATTCATGAGTCCCGTGTTGACAGTGAATGTAGATTTTGATTTCCACGTGAGCTTTGCTGTGACACTGCAGTCGCTTTGACAGGACCATAGACTATATAGCCAGAGGTCTCCAATAGCCCTGGGAACTCCACCGTGCATGGCTAGGTGCAGCTCTACAGGCTGCACACTGCCTTTCGTGACCTGTCGGGGGCGCTCGTGTTTGTGCAGTAGAACCATCTTCGGACCTGAGCCTTCTTAAGGCACCGAGGAAGACGTGGCTCTTGCTAATCTGCACGGAAGTGTGAGCCAGGCTTGCAGCGTCCTCATTAAAGAGAGAAGGGAGCAGCCTGCGTCTGGACGTCTTCGGGTTAGGCCTTCGCTTGTCTCCGTGTCTCGGCCTCCGCGGCTGAGCTCCAGGGAAGCCCCGCCTGTGCCCCGAGGCCCCGCCCTAACCGGTTGGATGCCTGGGGCGGCGCGGAGCACAGCAGACTCCGATCTCTGCCCGGGTCCTGCTCCGGAGCCTCAGCCGGTGGCCTCCCCTGCACCCTGGGGGTCTCTGCCCGATGCCAGTGGGAGCTCCGCCCTCCGCGCGCTTCCCACCTGCATCGGCATGGGAGGGACCTGAAGGGAGGGCGGCGGTCAGCTCCATCCGCTCGGCTCCCCTTCCCCTTCCTGCCTTCACTGGCGGCTCCGGGCCGATTCATTCAGGGGACCTGGACTTGAACCCCATGCCAGTGTTCTTTCTCTTTTTTAGAATTCGAGAATGTAGACAGAGCTAGAAGGAGACCTAGAAACCATCTAGTTGAATGATGTGTGTGTCCGATTTGTGTATGGTATCTCTCTTGTTTTTTGGTTTTTTGAGACAGGGTCTCGCTGTATAGTTCAGGCTGCCCCTGCACTCACTATGTAGCCCAGGCTGGCCTGGAACTTGTGGCAATCCTCCTGCCTCAGCCTCCCGTGTGCTGGGATTACAGGCATGTGCCACCACATCCGGCTCGTATATCATTTTATGGAGGCTTCTGCTACTATTTTAATGCGGGCTTCCTCTGTGCCAGTCCTGCTGAGTTAGCTATCCCCGCCGTCTCCCGAGTGCTTGCTTGATCAGGAACTGTCGCCGTCAGTTGCAGGTGACTTGGCCTAAACTCCAGTGATGTGCACTGTGAATTGCCGCGGCCGTGACCGAGCGTGTTAGAGGCAGGCCTAGAGTGTATTAATTTTCGAGCATGGATAATGAGCTAGATGTCACCTCAGCACCAACCTGTCTCACCCATCTGAGCCGTATGAATCAGGTCCTAGTGTCTTGAAAGGAGAAAACTGAGCCCCCCCATTTAAGAATGTCAAGCAGAGAGGGTTTTGCGTGTTCCTGGCGCGGAGACGCAGTAGTGATACGTGTCTGAGGCCGTGTAATGTACGTGCCGCCGTCACATGTCGTATACAAGTGTCGGAATGCCACACCGTGTCCCGTCAATGTGTGCATTTACTATGTGTCAAGTAACAGTTTTTAAAAAATTTTACAGAGGGAGAAAACCAAAGGCCAGGAACTGTGGATCGCCCTCCGTGGGGATCACGCGGCTGGGGCCGGGTCCATCTCAGGCTCTGAATCGCTTTCTCCCTCCTGGCCACTTCTCCATCTTGTGAACTTTATGTGAATCCCGCTGACCTTTGGGCATCTGTTATGGGGCTGCAGCTGACCAGTGAGGGGATGTTGCGTTTTGGTGGTCACCGGGTCGACCATTTCTGGCCACCTCACCTGTGCCACCCGGGCTGGGCTGTGGTCAGCCCTTGGCTGGGTGACCCCTAGCTGATGGCCTTCCTTCTCTTAGGCCCCTTGTCCAGTCTGCTTCTTTCATAGCTGCTGGCAGAATCTTGGCGGTGTAGCTTGGTCCACACCACTCCTCTGTTCGGAAGCCTCTGTGTCCCCTTTCTCTGCACCACACAAACTCTGTATGTACTTCCAGGCCCTGTGGCATTTGGTCTCTGCCTGCCTCTCCAGTTGGCACATGCTCCAAATGGGTTTCTACCTCAGGGCCTTTGCACTTGCTGCTTTGGTCTCCCAGATTTCCACATGGCTCTTTTCTCTGCCTCATTCAGCTGTCATCTCCTCAAAGAAGCATCCCAATTCTTCTATCAGACTGTCCATCCTCTATCCCTCTGCATGTGTGTTAGTTTTTTCTTTTTAAATGACCTGGCATGTTTTCCTTGCTTCCATCTTCCCCTCCCACGTCCCCTGCTTCTTTCCTTCCATCCATGTACCCACCCATTCCTCTTCTGCTCACCCATCCGTCATCCTTCATCCCTCCATCCCTGCTGCTTCCTGTCCTGAGCACAGGGCAAGCACTTCATCTCTTGCGTGGAGAATGATTGGTCCGTGTCACCATCACCCCGATTTGCCTCAGTCTCTTGGACGTGTGGTGCCCGGGTCCAGGTCATGGACAGGCTGACACGGGCAGCTTCTGGATGGCTTTCCTGTGCTAGAGGAAGTGACGGAAGGAAGTGGCAATGATTCAGAAGGACCAGTTCAGTTCACTAGGACGCACCCCAGCCTCCTCCACCCCTCATTTCTGTGGCCCGGGTGACTTGGGCCCGCCCGAGGCCAGCAGCAGTCGTGACTTGATGGAGGAGGCGTGAGTGAGTTTTATAATGATTAAAAAGAAGAAGGAGGAGGAAAAAAAAAAAAACCTTATTTTTCACTTTCCTTTTTTAATCAAGAAGTATGCTGTGGGTGTTCCCTTGTGGTTTTTCAGTCAAAGCCAGTATTGTTTTTGAGTTCCGAGTTCCCCTGGAGGCTTCAGCTTTGCGTGTATCTAACTTTAACTTTGAACTGATGCTTTTAGGGCTGTGCTAGGATTGGGGGGTCTCTGAACAAGCAGCGGGCTTGTCCATTGTGTCCCCAGCGAGCGAGCCGCCCCCATCGCCCCATCCCCTTCCTGTTCCGAGGGACCCCTCCCGGCTCTCTCCTCTCCCCTCCCCGAGCGGAGGGTGCTGTGCTGAGCACTGATCCGGGGGACACGGGGCGCAGAGCCAGGGCCCCCGAGGGCTGGGCTCGTGTGCAGGTGGCCCCGGGAAGGGGCCTTAGCCCCGGGCCAGAGCTTCCCGCGGAGGCGGCGTGGGGACAGCGCAGTGTGGCAGCGTCATACAGAGGTGCGATCCGGGGGTCAGGAGGTCCAGCGGCTCTGGAGCAGCCCGGCCGGTGTCCCGGAAGGAGGGTCTCTCTCGGGGGCTGCCCGCCCTCCCTCTCGGTTCTTTTTCCTGCCTTTGATTCTGGGTGGATTTGCCTTCCCCCGGCCGGGGCCCAGGCAGCACCGCAGGGGGAGATGCGAGCCTTTGGGAAGTCCGGACTTGTCGGGACCCAGGGACCCACACACGAGTCTTGTCCTGGGGCAGCCCCAGTGCCTCTCAGGTTGGGATGTGAGTGCTGCTTCGGAGTGGAGGATTCGCCTCATCTCCTGAGGCTTTCACGAACCCCAGCTGTACTGTGGAGGGCGGAGCAGATTCAGTCCCCATCGTGTGCCCTGTTGCCTTCTTATTCTGCTGGCCAAGTTGGGCAGGGATGTTTGTTCAGTCACTCAACAAGCATTTACCAAGTGCCAACAATGTATCTGGGGTAGAAGGAGGAAGAAAATGAGATCAGGCCTGGCCTTCAGGGAGCTCCTGGGCTGCTGCAGAGATAAATAATCGAGGTCCTCGGGCGGATGGAGTGCACAGGCTGACAGCAGAGGGAATGGAGTCGGATGATCTGCATTTGAATCCTAGGAGGTGCTGCCCCTCCTAAGTGCCCCTCTGTGCCTGTAAAGTGTTGCCACCCAAAAAAGAGCTGATGACCATGATGGGTGGAGCGGAAGACCTGGAAGTACAGGCCCGGCCCAGGGAGTGCGTAGTAATTCTTATTTGCTTGTAGAGATAAAGCTGGGCTAGAGAGACAAGGGTTACAGCAGAGGAGGCAGTGGCGAGGGTTCGGGCGCAGGACACCCGCCAGTGAGGGCATCGATTTGGAGGAGGGTGCACGTCAGTGGCCCAGTGAGTGTGCTGATGAGAGGACACTCGGGCGCTGCAGGACCAGCTTGTCCTCGGTGGGTCTGAGCCGCTGACGTGGACAGGTTGGATCGCACATGCCAAGGTGGATTCCTGCGGATGGGAAGGGTCGGCTGTAGCCACACTAGGCAGCGTCCGCATGGTGACAGCTGGGGGCCCTTCGGTGGCCTTCCTCTGGCCTGACCAAGGCCTCCAGGTCCCCTGTACCAGCCAGGCTCACTCGGTCATGTCCCTCACCTGGGGGGATCTCGTCAGGGAACTGGGCAGAGCTTTGCAGGCTGCCATGAGAAATACTCAGAAAAGAGAACTGGGGTCTCCAGCCTTCGAGGTCCGAGTGGTTGCTTGTATAGAAAAGGTCCTTTCAGCTCGATGTGGCGTTGTCCTTTTTGGCCCACGCATTTCCATAGTGAAAAAGCAGGGCTGACAGGGCTGCGTGGAACCCCCGTGCAGACGACACAGTGGGTCCCACTGGCATGGTTGGTTTGGGCCCCACTATGCCTGGCGCTCGGGAGGGGATGCCGTCGTTGTTGGCTTCAAACTCAGAAGTGGACGGATTCCAACTCCATGGACCTGAAGCGAGGAACCAGCTGGGTTTCCGAGGTCCTTCCAAATGCTGTGCTTGCTGCAGAGTTTGTGTCCTGCCATCAGCAAAGGAAACCCTGGCTCAGAACCCACGAGACAGACCCCCACATTCTAGATGCACTCGCGCTGCCGCGCGGCAACACACATCTTCATCGTGGGCGGCTTGGTGACATTGGCCTCTTTCTCTTTAAATTGTGGGGAGGCTGCACTTGCTTTCCCTTTTCTTTTTTTTAAGCTGACTGCTGTGGTCACACTCGGATCTTGTAGGAAAGGAGGCTTTGGGGCCAGCAGGGATTCCTGCAGTGCCTGTCCAGCAACAGGGTCCCCAAGTGCAGGACTCTCAGGAGTGTCCCGCGGCCACGGTCACCTGCTGCCACGGTCGGGGCAGTGCGTGGCCATCCGCTTGGTAGTGATCTTTATCTTTCTCCATTCACTGAGGATGTCATCGCTGACCCGGGAATTGGACGCGGGCCTTGGTAACCCTTAAGGAGTTAGAGTGAGCTTTTTCTTCTTAGGACAAATGCCACTTCCCTTTCTACCAGAAAGTTCTCCAGGCAGGCTGTGGCTTCCCAGGCCATTGCCTCCCTGACCCTCACTCCTCACAGTCGATCTCGCAGACTCAGGAATGGGGTGGATGGAGTCCAGGTTGCCTACTGCCTGGGGGAGGCTGCGTGCTTCGGGCAGGGATCTAAACGAGGTCCAGAACAAGGAGACAGGCTTGGGGCATCGTGCAGAGACAAGGAAGGGACCAGACTTCTCCAGAGCGAAGTGGGTTGAGTCACTGTTGCAGCCATGCTTCCCCTCGAAAGTAAAAGGAAAACTTAAAGAGGAAACCGGAAAAGAGGTGAGGGTGGGGAGCCTCGGGCTCACTTGGGAATGCCTTCCCGTCGTGGCTCTTCTAAGCCGGGGGCCTTGGGCGGCTCACTTGCTCTCTTCAAACTCATATATGACAGCTTGGGGCTCAGCACAGGGGAAGAGCAGAGCCGTGGGCCTGATCTTTCCTCTGTGCCTGTAATGCAAGACAGACTAATAACCATATGAGCTCCTGGTGACACGGGGCCACCCTAGAGGCCTGTGCGAAATCTACGCTGGTGGAGACGAGGGTGACCGCAATATTCACGGGGCATCTCTGTGTGCCAGGTTCTGTTCTGAGTGCTTCCCGTGTGTCACACTGCCTGACCCTCAGCCTGTGAGCTGTGTGTCCCCTGACTCTCAGCCCGTGAGCTGTGTGTCCCCTGACCCTCAGCCTCTGAGCTGATTATCCCCTGGTACAAATGGGGGCGTGGAGGTGTGTGCCTGTGGACCTTAGATCTGAGGACGCTGAAGGCCAGGGCAGCTTATTCTGGGCCAGGCTCTGCTCATTTATACCCACAGCGGTGGGGCAGCGGTCTCCTGGGGCCTGGGGCTGAGATCAGTGTGGGTGAGAACCTGGGCCTGGCCAGAGCTTCCCACCCTGCAGCTCACCCCATCTCTCAGGGAAGTGGCCCAACCCGATTTCCTGATGATAGTGGCACTGGGCCAGGTGGCTGCCACCTTAGCCTCAGTGGGAGTTGCTGGCTGCGTTTGGGCCCCAGTCGATGCGGTGTGCACTTGGGGTGGACGGTGTGAGAGGCTGTCTCGCCCCAAGAGGACGGGATCACCGTGTGTGTCTGGGAGTGGAACTATTTTTCCAAATCAAAACAGTTCCTCTGGTTTATCATCGATTGCACATGGCTCAGATCTGATGCCACCAGTTCTCATGCTGTCCCCACAGCTGCCCACGGCAGCAGGAGAATTGTAACGGCGAAGACGAAGGGTGCCGTTTATGGAGCAGTCACCACGCACTGGCTCAGCAGTGGGGATTTGTGCTTGGGTGGGCTCACCCCGCAGCCCCGCGTCTACACCCCGGCTTCTGCTGCTTGGGAATCTCCTCTTTGGGCCAGGAGCAAGGCAGGGCCAGCTGGTGTGGTGCCTCTGCAGAACTGTGCTGGGCGTGGTCCCTGTGCTCTGTCACCCTGGGCCCATCCAGCACCCTAGGGCCACATGAAAGGCGCACACTCGCCCTTGACAGCCGGACGCTCCCTTGGATGCAGTTGAAAGGAAAGCGGCCCAGACAGCGTTTCATCACCCCCGTGACAGGCGGCACTTCCTCCCCGCAGCTCCGTGAGCCCGAAACCTCTTCCCGGCGGCCCCCGGCGCTGGCAGGGCTGCTGGGGTGGGCGCAGCGGGCTGGGGGTGTGACAGCCCTTTGAACCTGTCCATCTGCACGGCCCCTTATCTTGGCCCGGTGGTGGCTGTGGGCCGGAAAAGGGAAACACAGAGAGGAAGGGCTTTCTCTGGGGCTTTTGTGTTTGGTTCTTGTTAAATGAGGCCAGCGGGCTTTTGTTGTTTGTTTTCCCACTTTTCAGTGAAAGGATGATGGATGATCCTTGGCGTCGCAGCGCCTGCCACACGCCATGCGGCACTCACGCAAGCTCACACCCACTCATTGTGCGGCGGCTCCTCTGTGTCCTTTCCAGAAGCCGGGGCTGATCCAAGTTCCAGCCGGGCCTTCCTTCAGGCCGTGGGACCCGTGACACAGGGCGCGGGGGCTGTGGGTCTGTCCCTGGGCCGGGAAGCAGTCTCCTCCAGACGGGAAGCGGGCTGAGCCCAGGTGCCCCCGTTGTGA
Organism: Dasyprocta punctata; assembly: GCA_004363535.1. Taxonomy (NCBI): domain Eukaryota; kingdom Metazoa; phylum Chordata; class Mammalia; order Rodentia; family Dasyproctidae; genus Dasyprocta; species Dasyprocta punctata. The sequence continues at coordinate 25,952 of RJWM01005175.1, read as the reverse complement.
TGCCCAGGAGCGTGGCTCTGCCCTGCTCGAGGGGAGGTGTGTCCCCAAGGTTGTCTATATCAACAGTCTCGGCAAGGGACACACAGGGCAGTGGCACGCCCACGTCCAGACTCCCAGCACAGTGACATCATAGTGGTGGGGTGTCTATACCACGGGGGCGGAGGGGGTGCTGCCGACCAGGCTTTTCCCTGGGACTCGAGTCAGCCATGAGAGGAGACACGGAGACAGTGGCGCGGGACGCCTGAACTCACACCACTTCCAGTTTCCCAACAATTGAGCTGGTTTTTATACATGGGTGGAGTTTCTTTTTTCTGCCCTCCCTCCTCCCAGCCCGCGAGGGACTCTGGGCTTTGTCTCCTCGTGTGGAGAGTCGTTAGCCAGGCTGGGTGCGCACTGGCTAACACAGCCTCTGTGTGGCAGGCCCTGGGCATTAGCAAACCTCCTCGGGTCCCTTGCCAGGGTGCGCTGAGCCCTGCACCTCCTGTGAGTGGCTCTGGCCCAGGTGCGTTTCTTACCCAGCCTGTTAACTGATCCGCAGTCTGCGACTGGCTGCTTCCCACCCTGGCTCCCAACCGCTGGGCCCACTGCAGGCTTCTCTGATGTTCTTTGCACGCAGCCCACTGGTCTGCAAACCCTGGCTCCCCAGGCAGGGGGGACAGCGATTTTTTTGGTTGCTCGACCCACATTTTTAGCATTCAGACTTATTTTAGTGGCGCCTTTCTTTTATCGTGAATTGGTGCCCATCTTCGGTTTGCAGCTGGTGGTCCTGGTGCCCTGTTCGTGGCAGTGATGTGAAGGCTCCTTTGAAATCAGTTTCTGCAAGTGAAGATAGGAGTGAAGTGTGAAGGAGAAAGATGGAGTAACGGGCTGTCCAGGGAGAGCCCAGGGCAGTGCTGAGCAGCGAGGAGGGTGGGGAACAGCGGTTTTAGCTGTGGCCGTACTTTCTTCCGCCGTCAGAGGCAGCAGGTGTAGAGGGCGGGCACTGGAGCTAGAGCTGCTAAATTGGGATCCTGACCGATCCTGGCTGTGTCATCTTGAAGAAAATCGCCTGCCTTCTCTGTGCCTCACTTCTCCCCTGTATAAGATGACAGTGTCCATCTCTTGAGGTTTCCATGAAGACTGAGTTAATGGATACCAACTTTTAGACCAATGCCCAGTGCTTTCTCTGCCTCCGTTCTGATGCTTTCTCAGTTGGTGCTGCTGTTGATATTCCTTTTTTTTTTTTTTTTTTTTGGTACTAAAAATCGAAATCAGGACCTTGCATTGCCACGCAGGTGCTGTGCCCCTGAGCTCTCTCCCCAGCCTGTCACTGGTATTGTGGTCAGTTATAGTGCCCCTCTGTTATGCCCATTTTCCCCAGCGGGGCTATTCTTTGATGAATAGGCAGTGCTCAACCAATATTTGTTGCTTCGAATTTAAAATTTTTAGAAAGCTGCCAAGCCTGGCACCTTTTAACCAGGAAAAAGCAATTCGGAAACCAGACAGAAAGTAAGCAGCGATTTTATTTCTAGTGAGCCTCATCATTGGCCCTGCCCGTGTCAGACAGCTGCCCCTCCCCACCTCCCTGCCCTGGTGGATTAACTTTCTAGACGCTCATTCAGGTGGTGAGTAAGAGGGCAAGAAGACGGGTGTCGTTCCCCGCTGAGCTCGAGAACAGTTGGATCATTGGACTTTCTGTATCTGGCAGCTTCTTTCAAATGTACCGTCAGTACTGCCTTTCACGGAGATCTTTGTTGCTGATGTGGTTGAGACAGTCTCACTAAATTGCCCAGGCTGGCCCTGAATTTGGGATTCTCTTGCCGTGGCCTCCCAGGTGGCCGGGATTATAGCCCTGTGCCACCATGCATGGCTTCAGAGGCCATCTTTTAGGAAGCCTTTTGTAAGCAGACGTGTGCGCTGGTGCGGCTGCTCTTTGCACCTGGGGTTTGTTTAAACTGAGGCTCCCTGAGTGGGGCCGTCTCGATCCCACTGAGATGCTATGGGGGAGATGGAGGGTATCGAGGGCGTGCTGCTGTGGCCGTGTGTTAATTAGGCTTAGGTTGGGTTGCCTCTAACAGGAAACCAATGATAACAGTTGCTTAGAACACCAGAGGACTCGTTCTCTCTCGTGGAGCCTAGACATGGGGGTCCCACAGCACCCTGAAGTCAGGACCTGGGTTCCTCCCCTTCCTGTTCCGCCCAAGGGTGCCTGATTGCCGGATCTCAGCCTCGGTGTCTGCAGACAGTCAAGCACCAGATGGATCTGAGCCTTGGTTTCCCCATCTGCAGAATCCCAGCGAGAACTCTCGTGCTGCTGGCCATGGCAGGCACAGTGTGGCGGGGAGCCCGAGGGGGTCAGGCGGGGAGGCCTGACCAGGTGGGCGCCCCAAGTGCTGAGCGAGGCACCACTGGAATTACCTTTCAGTAAAGTCTTTTCTTCTTATCATAAAGGCACTGCTTGTTGTAGAGTGTTTAGAAAACACAGCACTCTCATTGATTTGCTGCTAAGTGTCTCTGTTGCAGTCCTGTGGAGGAGGCCGAGGAGGTTTTCATCTGCATAGTGTGTTCATTCCAATGGGTGACAGATGCTGAGAGAGTTGAGCCATGAATGGGACCATTTTTAGGTCATGATGCACAGTCTCAAAGGAAAGCGAGAGCACCAGGGAGGTGGTTTACTTCGTGTTGGAGCTGTCAGGAGCGTCTTCTGCAGGGACGAGTCCATTTAGGTTGGTATCTGAATGAAGATAAGGAGACAGGTTTGGCAGGAATGGGGGAGGGAGCAATCCAGAGAGAGGAACTCTAAGTGCAAAGGCCCTGAGGCGGGGAGAATGTGGCTGTTAGGAGAGTAGCAAGGGGATCTGTGTGGCTGCTTGCAGTGAAGAAGGGAAGAGACTGAGGCAGACAAAGCTGGAGAGAGACATAAGCAGTCCATCGATGCAGGACTTGGTGGAGAACCAGGAAGCCACTGATGGTTTTTAGTGGGGGGAGTGAGATGATTGCATTTGCTTTTTTGGGGAGGAAGGAGAGGGGGTACTGGGAATCAAATTCAGGACCTCACACTTGCCAGGCAGGTGCTGTGCTGCTGCGCTGTATCCCCGGGCCTGCATTTGCTTTAAAAGGATCTGGAGCTTTGCTTCTGCAGGCTCTGTGCAGGATAAAGAGGGGGGAAGAGGCAGAGACACTAGCAGGAGGGCCTTTCTGCGGAGTCCCCAGCCCTTTTTATTTTTTATTTTGAGACAGGGTCTCACTAAGTTACTGCATTGGCCAGGCTGGGTTTGAATTTGTAATCCTCCTGCCTTGGCCTCCCAGAGCACTGGATTACCAGGCTTGCAGCGCTGTACCTGGCAGAGGGTGCCTTGAACGTACTGCTAACTGCACTTTCTGATGCACAAGGGACAGTGTCCCACACAAATTATGTGCAGAATTTCTTCACATGTTAGCTTAATTTAAGTGTTTCCTACATGATTTTTGTCCCGTGGATGGCATTTGGGGGGCATTTTGTGTCACCATTGGCACTGAGCAGGTAAAGAGACCAGGGTTGCTACTAAACATCTTACAGAGCGCAGAGTAGACCTGGCCCCCAAAGTGGAGTTATTTGGCCTCAAAATCAGTGCTCAATCATGGTGCTAGTATTGAGCTGGAGAGATCCCAGTTTACTTCTTTCTTTGCACTGAGCCACACCCCCCAGTCCTTTTTAAATGTTTGAGTCAGGAAGGTCTCAGTAAATCTCTGTGCTGCCCAGGCTGGGCTTGAATTTGTGATCTCCTGCCTCAGTCCCCCAGGGCACTGGGAGCACTGGTGTGCACCCCCATGTCCAGTGGGCTTTTTATTTCTTAAGCCAGCTGTGGGACAATGATCATAAGAGATGTCACCATTGCCGTGGCATGATTGTGTTCTTGTGTTGGGCACTGAATCCCCAGTGCAGCGGCATTCAGAGGTTGGACTTTAACTAGGTGCCAGGTCCCGGAGGCCCCAGCCTCAGCGGGGATTAATGCTGCTCTCAGAGGACTGGGTTAGCTGCCCCCGGACTGGGTTCCTGCTCCAAGCAGGGCTCCCCACATTGAAGTCTCTCGTGCCCTTCTGCTGTGGGAAGATGTGGTGAGAAGGGCCCTCACCAGACGGGGCCCTTGGCTGTGGGTTTCCCAGCCTCTCAGACTGGAAGGCACGGTCTCTGCTTTGTGAGTGACCCAGTGTCAGGACAACATGGTCTCAGACACTGTCTGTGCAGAGAGAGAGGCCTGGCTCTTCCTGGAGGGATGTGTGTGGCGGGTTCTGCAGACCTGGCCCTGCTCGAGAGGCTCCCTGCTGAATGAAGGACTGAGCAGGAATGAATGGGCTCAGCCCTGCCTCCCTGGAGAGGTGAGTCAGGCTGCAGCAGCCGGGTGTCCAGCTTCCGTTGTGTTTATGAAAGCCAGGCCCGCCGCGGCCCACAAGAACAGGCTCCTTGTTCCTGAGTGATGCGAGGCGTGGATCTGCCGGGGGCCCCGCCGCCCCAGGTCAGCGCCGCCGTCTAGCCGCGTGCTGTGCCCCGAGCTCTGCGGAGAGCCTCCAAACCCACCCCGTGCAACCAAAGAAATTAGATCTTAAAATCCCAAAATAGAATGCGGAAAGGTACACATCACGTCTGCCTCCGCCTTTCTCCCCACCGCGTGGCAAAAGTGACTCAGAACTTCTGGTCCGGCTCCAGCGGGACCTGCACAGACTTTGGGAAAGGAATGACCCACCTTCCTCAGCCCAAGGCTGGTGGTGGCTGCGGTCCTCGGTGTCACAGGCCCCGCCATCTGCTGCTGGACGTCTGGGGGCTCTCGCGGTGGTGGCCGCTGTGTGTGAGGGGAGGCCAGGGCCATGTCGCATCCAGACGCCGTCTGCGGTGCAGCCCCTGTGTGAAGCGGAGTGGAGCCGGCCTGGAGCGGCTCTGCCCGGCCATCTCAGCGTCCCCGGGGGCCCTAGGCTGCCATCCTGGGGACTGTTAGGGTTGGATGATCGTGGGGGCTCCTGGGGGCCCCCCGGCCTTCCCCTTCATCTCCACAGTATGTAGCTGTCTCCCTGCTTCCCAGAGCCGGGGAGCCGTGCAGACAGGGGGCCCCTTGTCCCTCCCTCCCGAGGTAGTGCCCAGAGCGGGGGACCCCTGGGAGCCGTTTCCGAGGGCGCACTCCCCTCCTCGTCTGGTGCGCGGGCCGCGGGCCGTCGCTCAGGCCTCTCTTGCCTCACCATCCCCACGGGGCTGCCAAGCTGCTGTCCTTTCGGCACCGTCTCAAGATTGTAAAGTTCATTTTTCCAGCCCAACTTTGTCTCCTCTGCTGACTTTCGGCGTAGCTGGCCTGGAATAATGTGTCTCTTTCATGGTGAGACACATTCCTGCAGACGAGCTCAAATTGCAGGGAATGTAGGCAGACTATAAACGGGGACGCTCCTCTGGGCGTGAACAGGCCTCCTTTCCTGGGGCCACTGGAGGATGAATCACTCATGATGTGTTGAGCCACATAGGAGCCCAGGATGCCATCTTTTCATTTCTTTATTCAACAAATATTTATTGAGTATCTATTCCGTGCCAGGTACCATCCACAGTGCTGGAACACAGGGAAGAACAGGCTTGTCTCCGAGTAGAGGTGAAACAGACAGCAAGCCAACGTACGCAGTAACATGACTGCTAACTGGGAAGGAAGCAAACTGGAGGATGTCCGGGAGGCCCTGCTTTGGTTACTTAGAGAAGACCTTACATTTAGGCTGAGACCCAAAGGACCAGGGGGAGTCAGCCATGGACAGGCCCAGGGAAAGGGTGTTCTAGGCTGAAGGAGCAGATGTGCAAAGGCCCTGAGGCGGGGATGAACTTGACTAGTTTAAGGAGTAGCAAGGAAGCTCATGTGGCTGAACCAGAATGGGAACGATGGAGTTGGTGACATGGGCGAGGGTCAGATTTTGGAGGCTGCCATGATGAGTTTAGGTTTTATTCTAAATGCACTTGAAGATCATTATATTTTAGAGGTGAAAGAATTTAAGACTATTTCTTCCAAGAATGGAGACCAGAAAAGAGGAATTTACCTGCCCAGTGCCTCCGAGTCCCACGTGGAAGTTAACACATACGGGTGCTTGGCACGTTCCCCGTCACTCTCCCCATCCTCCGGCAGCCTCTGCAGCCCCATTCACAGGAGAGGGCGTTGAGGCCCAGCGATGTGGACCGATGCACCTCACAAGGACGCAGGCAGCACCGCCGCCTGGCTGTAAATGCAGACAGCCGCACTCCAGGGCTCAGACTCTGGAGCTCGGTCCTGCGCTGGCTCTGCGGAAGGAGGAAGAAGGCTCGCAGGGTGTTTATTTGGCTTCCAAACAACTGCATCCAGAGGTTGACCTGGAGCGGGCTGCATGCTTGACCCTGGACTCGAAGCTCATCCCCGTCACTCTTCCGTCCGGAAAGAGGGGGCCAGGAGGGGCACTGGGGGACAGCGGAGAGGGGGCGAGCAGTGAAGGGGAAACCAGTGGCTCTAGGGAGAGGATTCTGTGTCTATGTGAGGCCCACCCACCTTGGGGGCCCGAGCTCCACCTCCCGTAGCTCCTTGCTGCTGTCGGGGCTTCCTGGGGTGTCCACTGTGGACATGGTAATTGAAAACAAATTCAGCGTGTTTCAGGCCATCCAGCCTGTCGCGCGAGCGTGCTTGCGGCGCGGTAGATATGTCTGTTTTTAATTTCCAGCAATGTGAGAAATATAGAATGACTTGATTCTTAATTTAGAATACGAAGAGAAGCTGACTCAGTTGGTTTTCAAGCCCGTGCGAGATGTCCCATTCTGTCTTTGTGGCTCCCCGCGTGGTCTCAGGATGTGCCCGCTCCGCCAGCCTCTCCTGCTGGCTTTGGGGACTGGCGTGGGTCACAGGTGGACACGGCTGCCTGCCTCCTGGCTCCCGGAGGAGCCGGCACCTCTGCCCAGGTGCAGTTGTCCAAGCAGCCGGGTCCAGCCCACACTGAGCGGGGCAGGGCCTGTGACACGGTGGTCACTGTGGGACCGGCGGGGGTAGGCAGCCTAACAGCTCTCTGTCCCGGAAAGGGGGGTCTGTGGAACCAGCGGCTGTCACTGCGTCCCCAGCCCTCGCTCCCTTCTGGAAGGGCAGGGGTGGCACGGTGTGGGATTCTGGGCCCTGACGAGGTCGCAGGGAACAGGACAGAGGAGCCGCTGCGCTCTGGGTGCAGTGAATGCCCCCAGCTGAGGGCCCAGAGCCGCCCCACCACACAGGTGGGTGGATGAGGGGAGAAGGCGGCAGCCACGCTGGGGTGGGTGGCTGGGCAGGAGCCCCGCTAAGGGGTCATCCTGCGACAGCTGAATGGAGAGCGGGTGAGCCCCGCATGGTGGGGGACAAGCAGAGGGCAGCAGGGACCCCAGGTGGGACCCTGCCTAGCGCGCACCCGGCTTGCATGAGGACGCCAAGGCCAGTGTGGCTGCAGGGGGGCAGGAGGAGGGGGGAAGGGTGGGAGGGTGGATCGCGTAGGATTCTCGGCACAGTTCAGGACCCTAGCCTTTTTTTTTTCCCTCTGTGTTATTGAGGATCGAAGCCAGGGTCTTCACACTGAGCTATATCCTCAACCCTTTTTCACTTTTTAATTTTGATGCAGTCTTGCTAAGTCCTGAAATTGCCCAGGATGGGTTTGCTCTGTTGATCCACCTGCCTCAGCCTCCCAGAGTGCTGGGATTACAGGTGTTCACCTCCCCGCCGGTCTCTCACTACTGATCTGAGTAAGGTGTCTGCTGGCAAGGGCACTTGAGCAGAGCGGTGACAAGGCCTGACTTCCAGCAGTCCAGAGCGTTCTAGCAGCTGTGCAGAGGAGACTGTGTATGGCTGAGGCCAGTGTTGAAGTAGGGAGGTCAGGGACCAGATTCAAGAGATGGCAAGGCCCGGGTGGGCCATTTGAGGGGACGTAGGAAGCAGGATCGACAGGGCTTTGAGATGGACCTGTGTGGGTCGATGCTGTGGGTGGCTTTTGGGGGAGTTGCTAAACCTGGCCATGGGACACTTGCTGGGAGACCGGGGTGAGCAGCGCCTTGTGTGCTAAGCTTAACCGATGTGTGCGCCCACTCGAGGGCCAGGAGCGGGGTGAGGTTGGCAGGTCTGAGCTTCGCCGTGCACGTCCAAGAGTAAGTGCAGAATCTGGGACCCGAGTGTGTTTGTAAAAATCTTCTCCTCAGGTGTGACATGGGAGTCACCACGTCCATCCCACAGACTCTTTGCTTCTTCAGAGCAAAACCTTGAGGATGCTATTTCCTGATATTCCACATTCAAGAGAGCTGCTACTTCACGTGGTTAGCGTTTGAATTTACTGAAATTCAAAACAGTTTGGCCGATGGCCAGCAGGAAAATCAGTCTCACTTTTTTGGGTTGGAGTCATTGGCTGAGAGTGCGATGGGGCCATTTAGGGTTTTTCATTCGTTTGTTTGTTCGTTCATTTATTTATTTTTTGAGAGGTACCGGAAATTGAACTCTGGACCTTGTGCCTGCCAGGTAGGCGCTTATGCCACTGAGCTATATCCCCAGCCTGGGGTTTTTCATTTATGATGGTGCAAAAGTAGTGCACTTTCAGTGGAATCTGTACTTTGAATGTGGATCTTCCTTGAGCTAGTGATGTATAAGCTGATCCTTTCTCTTGGAGATGGAGAGTGGCTGTGAGTGTGGCCCCCAGGCAGCCCCGAGGTCACCACAGAAACATCCCACTCTGCCTTACCTCCTGTTGCTAAACTGTAAGTTCAGCGTGTAGGGTGTATTAAATGCACTTTCTCCTTGTGTGTTTTCAGCTGTATTGGGTTATTACCATCGTCAGTCGATGGGGCATCTGTACTATGCAGTCATCTGGGATAGCCTCATAAAACAAGATCTAATGATAAGGCGAAATAGTCACACTGGAGTATTAAGTAACACCAGTACATAAAACATTCACATCTATGTGCTGGGAGAAAGAGTACAGCATTTCACTTAGACAGGGAGAACGCTTTGGTGATCTGTTGTGCAAAATGGTACCTGGAATATGAATTGTATATTTCAAAATAGCTAAGACAGTAGATGTGAAATATTTGTACTACAAAAAATAGGCATGCACAGCCCTTGGGAAATTGAGGCAGGAGGGTTGTTTTGAGTTCAAGACCAGCCTGGGCTTCAAAGTGAGCTCAAGGCCAACCTGAACTGCGTAGTGAGACCCTGTCAAAAAAGGGCATGCAAAGCGACAGACTTGTTAATTAGCTTGACTTAATCTTTCCATGGTGTCAGCACACTTTGTACCCCAGAAGTATATACAGTTACTGTTTATCAATCATAATATGAAAAATAAAACTAATGATCAACTGTGAATGAAAAAAAAGTTTGGAGCGTCGTACACAGAAATCCTTACATACTTTGAAGGGGTGTTTTATTTTTTTTTCCTACTATGAATGAACTATATCGCTTTTACAACAAGAAAAGGAAAAGCAAGAATCGTGAACACTGAGGCTTTGTGCCTTTGCATCAGGCAATTCGGCTGCCACCTGGTGTGGGCAGAGCTGGGGGCGTGCTGGGTGAGCTTTCTCATGAAGCTGTGTGTCTTTCTTGAGGATGCAGGGGGTGCTTTGGTTCTCCTCCTTTTGCCGAGTGGGTGGGGTGGACCAGCCTGGCTGAAAAAGCAGAATCCAGCCTCAGGCACGCAGCTACCGTCTGCCTGGGAGTCAGAGGAAGCAGGCTGGCGTCCCTTACGGGAGGCAGGATTGTGGACGGGTGACCCAGTCTCTTTGTCACTCAAGATAGGACAATGCTGCTGTCCTGGGAGTGCCGTCTCAGAGCTGTGCCTTCGTGCATTGAGGAAATACAGTGGAACCTTCACCTAGGACAGAGGTGGGATTTTCCTTGGGATGAGGCGAGGTGGGGCCATCTATGAGTTATTTACAGGGAGCGTGGTGGGGCGTTTAGATCACAAACCATTCGATCTTCTTCAGGTCTGATTTCCCAGTAACTGGGCTGGCAGGGGGCAGAGTAAACCTACCATGCCCCGAAATGTGCGGCTTGCTTGCTGGCTTCCCTGTGATGGGAAGGTGTATTTAGGGGAGTCACGTCAGGCTGCTGCAGGGCCCTTCCACTCACACACGGAACTCCTTGGGGTGTGCAGTGGATGCACCCCTTCTTCCTGGAATCCATCAGGTACCTGGAAAATGCATGAAACAGGAGCCCTTTGCTTTTCCCTCAGCTGCAGGAAGCAGCGCCTCTTTTGCCTTAGAGGTCACCTGGGCATCACGGCAGGGGCCTGGAGGTGACCTTGCTTGCCCAGGCCCCCCAGTTGGAGAGGCCTGAGAGGACCACCCCAAAGCCTCATGGCCCAAGTCTTGCTACAAGGGACAGCAAGGGGTTGGGGACCTCAAGGTCAGATCGTGTCATCTCAGGTTATCAACTTCTGTCTGCAAAACCCAGATCACGCTTTGGGAGAAGCAAGTGTGTGGCCACGTCCTGCCCTTCTGAAACCCTCGGAGAGCAGGCAAGGGTCTTCCAGGATGAGCCTGGGCGGGTCAGGGCCCTGGGCAGAGCCCGCACCTTCAGGAGAGGGCGGGGCAGTGTTCTTACCGTGCAGGACGGACGCAGACACGTTCCACTTTCTCATCCGTGAAGTGGGTGGTAACTGCCCTGTGCAGCATGGAGCTGTGTGATTCATGCGGAGGATTGAGTGCTGTGTTTGGCATCATGAGCAGCTGCATCAGTGCTGGTCGCTTCTTCATGTACGGCCATTAGCCAAACTGAAGAGAAGGACCAAGGTCCCTATTACTGTGAAACTCATACTCAGGAGAGAGACTGATCCAACAACTACACAAGGCAAGTGCGATGGAAACGAAGCCAGAATTCCAGTGATAGGAAAGCTTCTCTTTCGATTCTCCAGAAAAACAAAAACAGAAACAAAAAAAAACCCCCTTGCTTTGTAGCGTATACCTGAGTGATCAAAGTGGTGTCAGCTGATTCTTGAAATTCTTAAACATCTAGCAGTTAGTTCTTGTGAAACGGGAAGAGCTGGCTCTGGCACTGGGTGCATGTGAATCCTGTGGCCCAGGAAAGGGCAGAAGATCTGAAAGCAAAATGCACAGTGGAAAAGTACTCCAGGCAGAGAGAATGGCTTGTGCAAAGGTCCTGAGGTCAGGATGTACTTGGAGGGTTCAGAAAGGCTGGTATTGGCAGTAGCCTCACAGGGTTCAGAGAGGAGGCAGAGGCTGTGCTGTGGGAACCCTCAATGACCAAAGTACTTCCAAGTTTGGATTTTTTTCTAAGGCCACAGCAGGTCTTTGGAAGGTTGTAAGCAGGGGGTGTCAGGATCTGGTTTGCATTTTTAAAAGATCATTGCGCTGCTTCATCAAGAGGTAGGTTGGGCATTGCTCACCCCGGGTGGAGGTGCATTGGAAGTGGGGTGGGGACAGAAGTGGTTAGACTCATGTAGAAATATGGGGACGTGACAGATTTATCTCCCGGTGTTCCCTGGCCATCTCCCATGTGTCTACCCAACACGCCACTTGTGCTTTTCTGCCATGAGGAAGCAGCAGTGTGGGTTGTGAGCCTTCAGTCTGTCCTGCCTGTCTGTCTTCTTGACTCTGAACCTGTCTTCATCAATGCCAGTGAATCCGGGAGAGATGAGGAAATGTGTTTATCTTGGGTTCCAATGCAAAGCAGAACCAACAAAAACAACATGTCTTCTCAATGCTGCCCTTCTTCTTTTTGATTTTTGCCTCTGAGAATTTACCTGATCTTCAGATAAGAGGCTTCTGACTTGGGCTTTTATCTTTGCCCACGGCCGCCTCTTGGGTGGGGACCAGACCTTTATGTAAATGTTGCGGGTGTCAGCCCTGCGGATTACGAGAGAGGCTGTCACCCCGCTCTGCTCCACTCCCAGCCTGTCCCTGGGTAATTGCTAGAAGGGGACACTGGAGTTCCAGGCAGCCAGCGTGCAGTAGAACTTCCGGCGACGGGGAGCTGTTCTGCATCTGTGCTGTCTACTGCGGCAGCTTCTGGCCAGGAGTGGCCGGTGAGGCTCAGAAAGTGACTTTCACTTGCATTCTCGTTTAGTGTGTGTGTATGGCTAGCGGCTCCTCTGTTGGACAGCGCCAGTGGGCCGTGTGTTCTCAGCCATCACCGTGGCAGGTGACAGGAGGTCTCCTGAGGTTTTGTTGGACTTCAGAGAAGGGAGGGGTCTCAGTTAACTTGCCATAGCCTCCCTCAGTTTGCAGAGAAAAGGGTGCAGGCAAAGAAGGGTTGGATGACTGGCCTAGCGTTTCTTCTGCTGGTGAGTGGCCAGAATTTATCAGATTTTTGGCTTGACCTTCTTTTGGCTTTAAAAAAAGAATATATATATATATATATATATATATATATATATATATTTTTTTTTTTTTTTTTGCATATACAATATAGCTCAACTCATTAACATTCCCAACTTTCCCAGAATATGTTCTTCTTTTACCATGGTGCATAAAGTCAAAGTCCTCTGACCACCCTCTCAATCTTGAACTCACCCATCATCCTGAGAGGTGGTCGTGTTGTAGTTTGAAGCATGTCCTCTTATACCTTTTCTTAGTGCACCCATGCATGTATGAGTGGATGGATGGAAGGCATTCTGCATTGTTTTATAATGTGTAGGTTTTGACACCTTTTTTTCCCCTCAAAAATATGCACTGTATCTGGATCACTTTATAGACCTCTAATATATATATGTATGTGTGTGTGTGTGTGTATATATATATATATATATATATATATATATATACACACACATACATACATACATATATATATTATATATCCCTGACCATTCATTGTTCTGTCTGTGTAGTAAACACCTGTATGAACTCGTGTACGTATCCGCAGGTGCAGTACTTCTGCAGAGTGCATACTGATGGGTAATCACCGGATGACAGAGTGTCTACTTTTTAATGTATGTGTATTTTCATTAGAGCTGTGGATCCCATGTGCTTTATAATAGTTATGGCAGTTTTTATTCATATCAGCTGTAGACCACCTTTTCCTCCTCAGTGTCCAAAGCAGTTGATACCATCAAATGTTACACATGTGCCAATTTAACAGGTGAAAAATGGTAGTTTTTGGTTGTTTAATTTGAATTTCTCTGTTTGCAAGTTACGTGGAACTTTCACTGTGCTCACGGCCACTTTTTTCCCCTGTGAACTGCCTGATCAAACATCTTACCACTTTTCTGTTGTATAGTTTTTATTCATTCATTCAGACATGTATACCAGAAGGCCTACGTGTTCCAGGTGCTAAGAATCTTTGTGGCAAGTGAGGCAGAGGAATGCACCTGCTCTCAAAGAAGTGACAGCTTATTTGTCGGAAAAAAACCACAAGGCACAAGAAACCGGATAGTGCATTGATTTGGTTTTAGAAAGGAGAAGATAATGGGAAAATTCATTAGAAGTGGGACTCAGTTTTAATTAGAATGGCCAAGGAATCTTGCCTTTTACTTACTTGCAGGCATTCTTTGTGCTACGTGCTAATTGTTTGCCTGTTAACATGTTCCACATATTTTTCCCCATCTTTAATTATTTTAAATTGGATATTTATAGTTTTTCCTTTATTTTTCTTTTCTTTTTGAACTATACACCTTTGTTAACTGGACTATTGTCATGTGAAAAAGTGACAATTCTTTCTCCCCTGGCAATGGTAGTTAAGAGGTCCGTGTTTATCTTTCCAGGTCATTTTCTACCCTCATTACTACTTGACAGCCCACCCCATCACCGTACACCTCGGTCACCAGTTAACCACAGTTTCTGGGTGTTTCTCCATAAATACAGCTCTGATCGTCAGTGTTATTTCTCATGGTTGCTAAACATCTGTTTTAGAGGGGATCTAAGCACTCCCCACTGACTGGACATCAAACTTGCTTCCGGTTCTTCATTCATCCAGACAGTATCTAAGGATCTCATATTCTTCTGCCCAGCAGCTCCTTTGATCTCATTTGGTTGTCAGACTAGAGCTATGACACCTTGCATATTTTGTTTTCCTCTCGCAGCTCCATGGCTACATGGAAAACAAACCTTTGGGGCTTCAGATCTTCATTGGAACAGCCGATGAGCGGATCCTTAAGCCCCACGCCTTCTACCAAGTGCACCGGATCACGGGGAAGACCGTCACCACCACCAGCTATGAGAAGATCGTGGGCAACACCAAAGTCCTGGAGATCCCCCTGGAGCCCAAGAACAACATGAGGGCAACGTAAGGGCTGCGGCAGAGGGTGGCGGGTCTCTCCAGGGAGTGAACAGGGCGAGGGGCGGGATTTGGGGGAGCAGGCTCTCTAGAGGAGATGGGAGCTTCCGCTGACAGCAGTTTCCAAACCTGTGAGCAACTCAGACTTTTCCAAAAGAAGTTTCTATTTTAAAACCACCACATGCAAATATTTTCGGGTGTCTTGTGAAGGAGACTACTCATGCATCTTTGGATCATGTTGCTTTATAAGATTAAATTTATGTACATTTTAAAAATTGGTTTCACCTAAAGAAATGATTGGGTAAAGATGCAGAAATCAAAATCATAAAGCTGATGTGCCTATGGCTAAAAGTTGGGAAACACTGCATACCGGTGTTGGAGCTAAAATATACATATATATATATATTTTTTTTTTTTAATGAGAAAATAAACTCTTAAGTTACAGAAAAACTGCGAGAAGGTATGAGTTGCTGAATACCATTCACTTAGATTTACCGATTGTTAATGGTTTTCACATTTGCTTTACCACTTGTATTTTCCCTCCCTGAGACATTTGACAGCTACTTGCAGGTATGATGCCCTCTGACCTTAAATCCGTTTCCTGAGACCAAAAGTATGCCATCTTACACAACCAGGTGCATTTAGCACACTGGAGATTAAACTTGGTACACTCTTCTTCCTGATGGGTTATCTGTCTGTGGTTATCGTTGATTATATATTGGAGCTTTTCAGATAGTTTTGGGAGTAGAGAAGTTGGAATGAAAAGTAACCCTAGAGAAGTGATTTCAGCTAGGGAATTTCTGTGATTACTTTGTAAATTTTTCTTTTTTTGGTTTCCATCTTGGTATACACTTCCGGCTGCAGTACTTAAGGCGGGCCGGGGCTGGCTGCTGTTATTTTGTCTAACGCCGGGGGCAGCTTGGCGGCTGACTGCTCCTGCTCACCACGCTAATCGGTCACCAATGGGCTTCTTGATTTCCTGGCAGCATTGACTGCGCGGGGATCCTGAAGCTGCGGAACGCGGACATCGAGCTGCGCAAAGGCGAGACGGACATCGGCAGGAAGAATACGCGAGTGCGCCTGGTGTTCCGGGTCCACATCCCGGAGTCCAGCGGCCGCATCGTCTCCTTGCAGACAGCATCCAACCCCATCGAGTGCTGTAAGTGGGGCTCTGTGGCAGCCGTGTTTGGAAAGTGTCCTGTGTATAAGAGTCTGCGCTGGTCTGTCTGCAGATGGCCTGCAAAACACACCGGACCCACAAGGGAGGATAAATGGTCAGTTAGGCTGGAGGCGTAGCTCAGTGGTACAGCACTTGCCCAGCGTGCACCTGGGTTCCATGTCCCCGCCAAGAGAGAAATAAAGAACATATGTTTTACGTCCCTCAGTGGCAGAGTGCTTGCCTGGCACGTGTAAGGCCCTGGGCTCCATCCTCACAAGGCAAAGCAAACAGAGGAGTTGATTCAAGATGATCAGAAGTGCCAGGGACAGTATACATGTGCAGGTTTTATCTCTGCTTCTGTTTACTGGTGGAAGGTTTTATGGCCACAGAGGAAATTAAAAACCAGTATGGCTAATGGGCAACGAGTAGCTGGCAGCTTTATTTGGAATGTTTGAAGCATATCACTATTGTTCTAGTCTTTGAAAAGGCAGATGCGTGTGGGGTGAGTTCATTGTACATAGTGTCCCTGTGTTTCTTTTCCTCCTTTCTCCTTTCAGCAAAAATAACAGTACTGTCACAGTGGCTCTCATTTGTTGAGCATAGCCTCTGCCGGTCCCTTGTGGGGTATTCACAGCTGTCCTTGGGCTGGCTGGGGTCTTTGTGCCCATTTTATAGAGCAGCTGATTAACTGTGGGCACAGTGGGAAGGTGCCAGGCTGGGATTTGAACTTGATCTTGTGCAGGCAGCAAACACACTTCACCCACACCTTCTCCCACCCATGGGTGTTTGCTGGGGTCTCTCCTGCATCAGGGGGTGTGCTGGGTACTGGGCAGCCACAGAGGAGCAAGACATTTTCCCTGTCCTCAGCAAGCTCACAGGGTAGTGAGGGTAAGGACCCCACATGGTAGGTACAAAGATGTAGAAGATTTTCAGAATCTGGTATAAAGTGGGCACTGAACAGAACCCCCAGTTCTGCCAGGCTTCAGAAGTAGGCTTGAGCTTGTTTTTTGTTTGTTTGTTTGTTTGTTTTCTTTTGTTTTTGAGATAGGATCTTGCTATGTAGTTCAGTCTACGTAGCCCAGGCTGTCCTTGAGCTCAAGGAATCCTCCTGCCTCAGCCTTCAGACTGCTAGGATTACAGATGTGTGCCACCACTCCCAGCTTGTTCTTAGGTACTTGTCAGAAGGGAAATTATTATGAATTTTTGCAGCAAGACTTGACAAAGTTTATTGTCTTGCTGCACTTTTGAAACTGTTTAGGAATTATTTTCAAAAGCATGAAGAAGAAAAACGCAAACATTGTTTCAGAAGCAAAAGCTGTTTATCTGACTTTTCAAGTCTAAGGATATTTTATGTTGTTGTAGTCATGTTCTGTGTTAAATTGTGTCTGTTTACTGCACATCTTGCCATAAGGAGGTGACGTAGGCTGGGGCGATGGTAGGAAGGAAAGGAGTGGGGTGAACGGTGGGCGTTCAGGAGGAGTAGAGATTGGAGACCAGCATGGCACATTCCCCATCTAGATGGGCTCTGCTTACCTGGCTGCACCAGTGTTTTCATATGAGAGCAAGCATTCAGTGTGACTGAGTCTTCTGTTTTTAAAGGATAAACCAAGAATTTTCTGATTTCTAAAATAATGGCAACTGGCCTTGGGAGTATAGCTCAGTGGAAGGGTAAGGGTTTTGCATGCACAAAGCCCTGGGTGTAGTCACTGCTGTACACACACACACACACACACACACACACACATAGAGTGAGAGCGAGAGAGAGAGAGAGAGAAATGGCAAGAACTGAAAAATACTCTGTGACATCAGACAGTACCCACACCCGACCACTGTTAATCAGAGATGGTCTTGAGCCACAGGTGAACAAAGGGAAAGTAAAACAGTGTTATGCAGAGAGGGTGGCGTGAGACCACCCCTCTAGGCAAAGCCAGGGAGGAGAGAAGGTGGCCCCTTCTTCAGGAGAGTAGCTGGAGTTTGGCCTTGGCTGGTTTCTGGAAACAGAACAAAGGAGCCCCTGGATTCCTTCTGACATTTCAGGTCAAGGTATGGATCTGCTGAGTTGATGGGGACTTTACCCTCTGAGCTCAGAGGGAGAGGGACCCAGCAGTGGGTGACCAACACAGATACTGAGAAGCATGTCTGTGGAGGAACCCTGAATTCCCCTCCTCTGCTCAGCAGACCCCACCCCTGCCCCCAAATGCTGGTCACAGTGGCCGCCCCACCCCATCTTGGTTTCATACACCTCAGGATGTTCTTGGGAGGAAACACAGACTCTTCCTCGGTGATTTGGGTGATTTTGAGCGGAGAGGGCCTCCCCTTTCTGGCGAGTGCCTCACTCTGCAGGCTGGGCTGTGGTTTGTAGCAATCTGACGTCAAGCTGAGACTTTCAGCATCAGGGTTGAACTGCAGGGGCCTCCTGTGAGGAGGGTGTTAGAAAGCTGTGTGAATCTTGAAAATCTGTTTTTTTTCTTCTATATATAAAAAGCATTCAACTGATTCACCTACCTTGTTCTGACAGATAAAGAAACTGAGGCTTTCTTGGTAGAATGATTCATCGATTTTACCAAGTAGGTGGCAAAGCCAGAGTCTCCGGCTTTCTATTCTGCAGAATACCTTCTCTTGGGTTCTGTGATGCACCCTGTCCTGTAGCCTACCCCATGCAACCCCTCAGCCATGCTCCTCACCCAGAATCTCATCTCGTTCTGTTTCCAAGACCAAGTGTCCAGTAGTTCCATAAATATTTATTGCCTAATTGCCTAATTGACCTACTGTAACATCTGTAGGGAGATACTCAACAAATATTTATTGATAGTGAGTAACACAGACCAGTGCAGAGTGTATAAAATAAATATTCACTGACCGACTTAGTGTATACTGCTGGGGAGGGGAGTAGGTAAGAAGAGCCCAGAGTGGGCGGGTGCTTATTTGCAAGGCTGCCTGACTGACTTTGGAAGAGCCTTTTACTTACCGGTAGTCTTGGGAAACATAAGCCAGTTCTCAAGTTCTCGGAATATAGTAAACAACCACAGACTCTCTTTGGAGAGCAGCGTAAGAGCCTAGAAATGAGCTTCCTTCTATTTATCTGCCCTCCAGCTCCTGGCGGCCCAGCCTCACCTTTGCGGGTTGGCACCCACATTTCCATCTGCCACTTCCACTGGGGCTGCAGTGCTGCCCAGAGGGGCCCCAGCTTCCCCCCACGCCCTCCCCGATTCTCATCAAGACTCTGCCCCTGCCCTTCCGCTGCAGGCAGATAATGGTCCACCCATGGCAGAGGTTAGTAGGGGGAACACCCATGATGTCCCCAAAGACTAGTCTGCGTGTGGGTCACACTGGCAGCCTTCCCTCCTGCTGACACCTGCCCCATGCTGGGGCCAGTCTGCTTCTCCTCAGTGGTCACTTCTGCTTCCTGCAGTGACTGAGCCCCCACCCCTTGTCAGTTACTAGACTTCAGTGACCAATTTCCATTGCTGGTTCGGAACCTCGAGGTGCTGGGTCACTGCGAGCCAGAAGCCTGAAGCTGCGGGGTGCAGGGTTGGCTCCCCCGGAGGCACTGAGGGAGAGATGGTGGAGTCTCTCCAGCTCTGGGGCTACTGGCGTTCAGGGTGCTCATGGCTGTGCTGTGTCCCTCTGATCTCTGTCTCCATCCTTGTGTGGTCCTCTTCTCTTCCCCGGGTCTCCGGGGGTCTTTTTCAGTTGTTGTTAAGGATACTTGCATTGGATTTAGCTGTTACTCTACTTCAGGACAGTCTCTTCTGTCTTCACCTTAATGACATCTGTAAAGACCTCATTTCTAAACAAGGCGCATTCCGAGGTGATGGGTGGATGCAGTGGGGGGATGTGTTGTCCAGCCACTGCCCCCCTTTGGCTGGTTTCTTGACTGCCCTTCCCATCACTCTCAGTTTCTGCACACCCTGGGGTCCTTCTCCCGTGACTCCTGGCTTTGGCCCTTGCTGTCAGCTCCACCCAGGAATGTGTTCTTGACTTCAGCTGTACCTTAGAGTCACCTGTGGTCTATTTAAGGAAAAAAAAAAAAAGCCCATTGCCCAGGTCCCATGCCAGCAAGTCTGATGTGGTTTGTCTGGGCCGTGACCTCGGCATGGAGACTTTCCAGGGGTCCCCGATGAATGTGATGTAGGACAGAGTTTGAGCTCTGCTCACCCCACCCCATCCTTCAGTTGCTGGCTGACCCTCTCCTTATTCAAGGTCCCACTTGTGTGGCTCCTCAGGGGGGAAGACATCCCTGTCCTGCAGCATGTGCAGTCCCTCTTTGTGCTCTGACAATCCAAGTTTCTTGTTAATCTCCCTCCTGAGACAGCCGGACCAGGTGTCACCGGGTCCCGGGCACAGTAACAGTCTCTAGAGCACCCTGGAGAAAGTGACAGCAGAATAAGCATTGCCGCGCTGCCTAGGAGGGGGAAGAGGCAGCGGTGGGACAGGCAGGCGATGCCCACAGGTGCCTGTACCCTGTCCCGTGAGAACCTTCCAGACCCCCGAGGCTTGCCGGAGCTCTGCCCAAAGCCTGTGACTTTTCTTCCTGCATTGCATTTCACAAAACACCTAGTGCAATGTTACACCAATCCCTGCCTGCTTTTTGCGTAAAAATTTTACTAAGGTACAATTCAGACCCTGCAGATCTCATCAATTGCAAGTGTTCATCCAGTTCAGTGATTTCTGCCAATGGCCTGTGCGGTTATCATTTGCAAACACAGGCTCCCTTTCATTCCTGTAGGTTCCCTGGGGTCCCTCCCATCAGTACTTCCCCATAGTCACATAGGGAGGACCCCTGTTCTGATTTCTGTCACCCCCGATTGGTACTCCTCATCCTAGAACTTTGCAGAATGGAGTCAGAGGGTGTGGTGCTCGTATAGGTCCTGCTGTCTGTGCTCCGCGTCTGTGTCTGGGACCCATCGCTGCTGCTGCTGTTCATTCTTGGTTACCAGTGAGCAACATTCAATTGTGGGAATGTAATCATTATTGGTATAAAAAATATAGTTTATCCCCAGGGTTTGGGTATCATAGATAAGGCTGCTATGAACATTCTTGTTCTAGTTCTTGTCTGGATACAGGCTTCCATTTCTCTTGGGTGAAAACCCAGGAGTGGAGTTGTTTGGTCAGAGGATAAAAAAGTGCATGTTTGCTTTGATGTGTTTTCTACACCGTTTTACCCTCTGTGTGTGAGGGTGTGAAAGTTGCCCCAGCTAGTCGCTCTACATCCTCACTAGTAAATGGCATTGTCAGTCTTTCTAATTGTAGCCATTCTAATGAGTGTACAGTAGGATCTCATTGTGGTTTTAACTTGCATTTCCCTGATGACTAATGATGCTGAGCTTCTATTTATGAGCTTGTTGCTTGTTTATGTATCATCTCTGGGGCAGGGTGTGTAAGTCTTTTGCTCATTTTTTGTTAGGTTATTCATACTTTTTGTTACTATATAGCAGTTTTAAAGTATCTTCTAGCTATGAGTCCTTTGTCAGATGATATATACTTTGAATGTTTTCCCCATGTGCAACTTACCTATTTATTTTCCAAATGATGTATTTTTGTGAACATCAATATTTTGGTGAGGCTGAATTGGTCCTCTGTCACTCTCTTGGGCCTAGTGTACTCGAAATGTAGCAAAGATATTCTCATGCATTTTCCTCTGGAAGCACTGGTGGTTAGAGATGCAATTCACCTCCAACTGGTTTGGTGTATGGTGTGAGGTAGGGCCAGATTCCCTTCTCGCTGGCATGAACATGCAGTCGTTTCTGTGTCTTTTTTTGAAAACTGAGAACTTCTTGCTTCCCCTATGCCTTCCCTTATATCCCCTGGCTCCCCTTGGTCTGGGAGATGGTGATGATGCAGCATCGATGTAGGGGTAGCCCTCAAAACTGGTGAGACCAGAATAGCAGGCTGACTTGCTTTGCAAAGCAGAAAGGCAGATCTTGTTCAGTTGCTACTGCCATACCGTGCTCAGGGCTTCCTAGAAGTCAGTCTTTCTATTAAAAGTAGGTGAGGAGTGATGTGCATTGTAGGGCACTGGAAGTCAGTGAACAAAATAGTGTCCCTGCCCACACAGAGGTCACATTCAAGTTGGGGAAATACAGTAACGAACAAAGAGAGCATTTGAAACAGAGGACAGTGTCATCACAAAGTGGCAGGGACCACGTGTTGGTGGCCTGGGGGGAGGGAATCAGAACTCGTGCAGATCAGAGGAGGACCCTTGAAAGAGATGGCGCGTTCACCAGTTGGAAGTGTTGTCTGTGGAGAGCTTGGGACCAGAGAGGCTGCCACGAAGATGGTGGAGCAAATGGAGGCAGGAGATGGAATGAGAGGTCTCAAACCAAGCTGGGGACACTCTGGATTTGATTCTCAATGAAACTGGAAACCTCGGGTTCTCCCTAGGGGACTGGCGTGAAATAATTTGTAGTTTAAAGCACAGTTAGCCTAGCACAAATAGATGCTGATAAACACTTAAAGGCCAAACAAAAGAAGAAAAGAGATGAGAGGGACAGGACAGGGACAGATGAAGGAAAAGGTGGGAGTTATCTGTCGCCTGCTTGTGTCAGGCACTTTCTGTCTTGTTGCTGAGTCGTTAAGGGGCACCATGCATTTGGTGTCTCTTCCCGTTTTACAAGTGGGAAAGCAGAAGCATGGGAAAGGTATACAAATAGCTTCGGGTCACATGATGAAGCCGGTTGTGCCTGCTGGATCCCAGGCCTGCAGGATTGAGCCGCATCACAAGTGACAGATTAATTTGGGCTGAAACACAGAGAGGTCGTGTCATCTGGTTGTAAATCAGACAGCAGCTCAGGGTCTCCCTACAGCTCCTGTCGCAGGAAGTCTTGGGTGAAATCTGGGCTTTGGGCAGAGGTCGCACTGGCTGGGCCTTTGCCAGTTTCTGCTCTGGAGCAAGGCTTGTGAGCAGTGACCTCAAGAAGCCACATTTTCAGAATTATCAGGAGCAACTACATCTCTTTACGGGGAGGAGCAGTTAGGAGTTTGGGCTCTGGAGTCAGTGACCTGGGTTCAAATTCTGCCTCTGCCACTTAGTCCTGGGGAAGTTACTTAACACTGTTCAGTTTCCTCATCTGTGGAATGGGGATAATAATTGTCCCTCCCTGGTGGTGTGGGGATGAAGTGTCTGAGTGTCAAGCAGTCAGCACCAGCTCTGATCCTGGCAGGCGACCCTACGCGCCTCTGTGAGGGTGGCCCACTGTGACCCCATCTCATTTTCATGCCTGTGGCCCTCCTTGTCCCTCTGCACAGTGGCCTTCTTGTCCTTCTGGCTGCCACCTGTGATGGCGGGAGACCATGGCCAGGCAGGAGTGGGAATTTAGGGACACTGGATGGCTAAACAGGCAGCAAGTGGCACCCCTGGGAGGGGCTGAGGTGGTCATCAGGGCGTGGGAAGCATGGGCGTGGAGTGTGTGGCAGGGCAGTGCCAGCGGGGAAAGCCATGCGCCTGGGGAACCCAGGCCCAGGGGGCTTTTCTGCAGGTTGATGAGGCTCCTGTGCTAAGCCAGTCATGCCGGAGCAGGGAAGGCCAGATTCCCTGGTGCTGAATAACACCTGTGGTCCACCCGCAGCGTCCTTTCCATTCCTGTCCCCTCTCTGAAGGCCTACCTGGAAGGCCCCTTCTGTGCACTGGTGCAGAGTCATTGAGAGACCCCTGCCTGCTCTGACATGTGCCAGGGACTGGGCTGCCCTCGGGAGTGTGTCTGCTAGCAGGGTGAGGCCCGGAATGGCCACAGGGAGGACGGAGCAGGGCACTGAAACCGAGCTCTCTCCTCCGTCTGGGTCCCTCAGGGACCAGGGAGCCAGGCAGTCAACCAGGGCTTTGTGCAGCCCTCAGGAGGGCTCTGTTTTGTACATAGAGGTGCCTGGGGACACTCCAGAGGGGGCTCCTGTTAGTGCTTTGGCATGGGGGAGTAATGATCTGCTTAAGAGAGAATGGCATCTCCTATCTAGTCCCTGGTACTGCCCACGTGGGCTGAGATGAGAGTCCCTTCTCTGGACAGTGGGCGCCGCTGCTCTGATTCTGTAGGAGGCCGAGCCTCCCTGGGGCCCACAGCTGGAAGCTGGTGCTGTGAGTAACGAGGGCTCATCCAGAGGTGGTGAGTGAGGCCAGCTACTCTCAGGGAGATAGAGTCCCTCTGTGCCCCCCACTGCCCTGGCTGACCAGCAGTGGCCAGGGAGGAAGCCGAGCCTGTCTGCTGGCACCGCTCTGGGCTCCTCTTGGGGCCAAGTCAGGCTCACAGCCAAGGACAGGGACTTCACGCAGAGACAAGGAGGGGTCACGGCAGCAGGCGTGCGGTGCCCGGGCCTGGCCAGCGCGTGGGCCAGGTGATGACTGCGGGAAGGGAGGGAGGGGACTTCTCAAGCCTGCATGGGCCACCAGCTTTCCCGCAGCGTCCTGCTCCAGGGGCAGCTCAGGGTGGTGGAATCCCACAGTCTGGGTTCCAGTCCCGCCTGTCTGCCCCCCAGAGCTGTGAGCTGTGAGCTCCCACCCGGCAGCTTCTCCTCTGGAAAGCTCATGTCCTCGACTCCAGAATGGAAGCCCGTCTTGCCTTGTGGTCTCTTGAGGTGTATCAATAAAAACAAATGAACAAACGTTGCCTCTCATAGAGCCCAGACGAGGGGCCACGCACTCCCTGTGCAGCCGCCCAGTTCATCCGGACCCCGCCCCGTGAAGTTGGCCCTCTGATCATTTCCGTTTTCTAGGTGAGCAAACAGGTGCAGGGAGATGACGTAACTCATCCAAATTCCCAACACTAGGATGTCACCAAGCTGGACTTCGAACTTGGGCAGTCACACTGCAGCACCCTGACAATTTGCCTGCAACCCTACCTTGCCTCATGACGTGTGTGTTTTAGAATCTAAACAAAGCATTTATCCTGTGCCAGGAGTCCACGGTGCTTTTGGTGGTGATGACAGAACCGGCCCCTCTGCAGAAAGGGCTTTTCCCCGCCAGCCTCCCCCTGGTGAGCATGGCCCCCAACCCTCTGGCAGGGCGAGCTGCAGGCGCCATCCCATCTCTGTGTGGGGAGGTGGAGCTGCAGGCCTGGCCGGTGCATCTCCTGGTGGAGCTGAGCTGTAGGATCTGCTCCATCCACAGTGCTGAGGGGAAACACAGGCGGGTTTAACCCCCAGGACCTAGGAGTTCAGAGCTCATAAAACACGAAAGCCTACAGCCACTTTACAGCGTGCCAGCAGCCGGAGCAGCGGCGGAGCAGCTGCGGAGCTGGGGGGGTCACTTTGTTAGGGCTACGTGGAAGCTTATGCAGGGGTAGGGGTCATCTCCCCCAGGCCAGGCCCCCAAGGATTGCTTAAGCATAGGCCAGCTTTGGTTAGAAAACTGTGGGCTGGGGGTCTGGCTGGCCTGGACTCTCCAAGGAAACCGGAAGCTGAGTGAAGTTGCCAGGGGCTGATGAGTGGGGCCCTCGCTCGGGCCCTGTGCTCCACCCAGCAGCAGCCATAGGTGGTGGAAGTTGCATCAGACAGCGACAGGCCCGAGGTCTGGGTTGCTGTTTGCCTCTCCCTAGTTCCTCTTTCAGAGGCTAATTGGATCTCTTTGCCCTGGGCCCTCTGAGGACCGGGGCTTCCCCGGGAGGAGTTCCCCCATCCTCAGGTGGCTTCTGACTAGCGGAACTCGACTCTTAAATAAGTGAGTGTAACAAGTCACCTGGAGAATTTGTCAAAATGCAAATCTCCAGCCCCTGCCTATGCAGCTCAGGAAACAGTGGGTGTGTGTGTGTAATGGGCTGGGGTGGGGGCGTATGTGAATGTGGCTCGGGCTGCATTAAAGCACCTGCCCCCAGGAGGAGACTGCTGCAGATGGCTGGAGAGCTAGCTATGCATTGGGAACGCCTGGCAGTCAGGAGTCATAAGACCAAGAAACCTAGGTGACAGCTCAGGGTCCGTCAGGAACCACAGAGACAGTCTGTGTCAGCATGTGGACGTGGCCACCCAGGCTCGCTGACATAGCTAACACCTGGATGCTCCAGCTCTGGGTGTCACTAACCTCGCTGGCAGGACTTCCTGTGCCACATGATTAAGAAAGGTGCAAACTGCAGTTTCTTGAGTTCTTAGTGAGCTCTAGGCACAGGCTGAGTGTTTTTGCCTTCTACTAGATGCTTTTATTGTATCCAAATACACACAACACCAAACTTGCCAATTTAATCACAGTTTACCGACTTAAAAATGTGTAAGTCAGTGGCATTAATCACATTCATAGTATGGTACAATACCAACTTTAGCTAATTCTAGGATCTTTCCATCACTGTGAAAAGAAACCTTGTACCTATTTTCAGTCCCTCCTGAGTCCCCTCTCTCCCCAGTCCCTGGTAACCATTCGTCTGCTTTATGCATCTGCCCATTGGCCATGTTATACAAATG
The DNA here is from genome assembly GCA_004363535.1 of Dasyprocta punctata. Taxonomy (NCBI): domain Eukaryota; kingdom Metazoa; phylum Chordata; class Mammalia; order Rodentia; family Dasyproctidae; genus Dasyprocta; species Dasyprocta punctata. The sequence continues at coordinate 242 of RJWM01005175.1, read as the reverse complement.
GGATCGAACAGTGTTTGTATAACTGATTCCTTCCATTTAGTGATTGAGTGTTTTTGGGGCACTCAATCTAAAGCCCTGCAGAGAAAATGAGAGCAAGAGAGATAAGGAAGAGACCTTTAATGTGGAGGGCATGGGAGAGCTTTAGGGGCCGTGGGTCGGCGGGGAGGGAATAGAAGCTCTCAACAAGAACAAAAGAATGTAGTTACCTTTATCAGCTTTGGCTGGGGGAGGAGTTTGGGAGG